>JANHZU010007128.1:250309-260672 GCA_032468055.1 Acrochordus granulatus
TCAAATTTCTAGTGGAGACATGTTTCTTAAGCTGTATTTGATTGGAACAACTGAAACTGATAGGAGAAAGGAACAAGGTATAAATAATACATGCATTGAAAAAATAATGTAAATAATATATGAATTATATTTCAGATTAAATTATAAACTCTATAATCTATATTTGCAGTATGGAATAATTTCATGTGGTTTATGGTTTGAAAATAAAATTGAACTGTACATAAAATTCAATTTTTAGATATGAAGTTATTCTAGTCATCGAGGTATATTTCCATAGTTTAATTATAATCCTTCTTATATAGAGAAGACCAGAGATATCTTCCAATAAAAAAGCATTTGCAATCCTGTTGTCAAATATAATGTCAGTTCAGGGTATTTTGAAAGAATGTGTGGTTTGGTGAAGTTTAACAAAAATATCTCAGTTGAAATGGAAATGCAACTTTCAAAATTTGTTCCATTCTGTGATAAATTAGTTTCCAATATTGTTGATCTCTGCAACATTGCCACATATGGAAGGAAGATTCGATCTGTTCACTGCATTTCCCACATTTTGCAAGTATTGAGTTACTCATTTTAACAGTCATGACTGGAATAATGTAACAGCAATAAAATATCTTATACCACTTCTCTCTACACATAAGATTTGAAGTAAATGTAATATTCTTTTTCCACTGACATTCCCATTGTTCCATATCTATAATTGTATTCAAAATTTGTATACATTTAATCATATATTCTTTGATTTCTTTAGGGTCTGAGTCATATTAGATTTAAGATTGTGCCCAGTAAATATTAAATATTATGAGTTATAAGATTTTCAAATTTTCAAAGATTTACAATTTTTTCATATTCCCCATGTTTCTATAATTCTTTTGTTGAAACACTGCTTATTTGAGAGTATTGAAATCAACTAAGATTTTGTGAGAGCATTCTTTTGTAAGAGCATTCTGTAGTAAGACACTCAAAACATTTTAATTTTGTCTTGTTAATAATAAAATCATGTAATCCAAATGGATTGTCTTTCCACTGAGCAAACTTCTTAGTGCTTTTTTCATCATAAAAGTAAATATTTGGTAATGAAGTGAAGGGTTAAAGTGTGATCTTATTTTTTTATTTTTTATATTTTCCCCAAAATTCATAAGATTTTTAATAGTACATAGTCTCTTGAAAACTGTTTTATTTTTGTGCATATAAATCAAATATATCTATGCAGCCCTGTGGAAGGTCCATCCCTTCCATTGAAGTGATGGTCCCATAAGAAGGTATAATCAATTCTGAAACCCATATTAAGTCATTGGCATAAAGAGGACCATAATGTTGACATTTAGTCCATAGTTCTGATCATGCATTTTACTGCAACATATTTAAGAAACAAAAAGATATATGAGGAAATAAATATACGTTACTGTTATGAGACTGATTAAGTAATCTTAAAGAACCATTATTCTCAACTCTTGCATGCTATGACTTTCTAAAAATGACAAATGAATTTATCTGATCTTGAATTAAAAAATGGGATTATAGATGGGCAAGGAATGAATATATCTTTGTTAATAATAAAAGTACCCCAGGAGATTTAATGTCATTAAAATTCTCCTTTTTAATGATAAGAGGGAATAAAGTTCAGGGTGAGTTTTTACAGTGCTCCTATTTTATCTACATAAGCCTGACAACCAGATTCTTTTTTCATAATATCCTTCCCATCAGTTACTTATGAACCCTCAGTAAGAACTTATCCAATTTGAAAATCCTACTGATGTGGACAAAACCCATTTTATATACTATCGTATGATCCTATACACTGAAGTGGTAAAATCCTTAATGAGGGAGTAATGTTATTTCATGTGACTTTTTTATAAAAACATAGCTCAGTTCTATCCTACTGAAAACTACATCACATCTTGTAAATATGATGCTGAAAAGCAGTACCAAGAATATCATTCTCAGCATTGGAAATATTACATTCTAACAGAGCATTTAAGTTCTTTCTAATTCATTCTGTTGTTTTAGTGTGATGTACTGAATACAGAAGAGACAATGAAGTCAGCCATGATTGACATAAAGAGATGAATATATTTAAAAGAGACCTCCCTATGTCTATGTGTAGCATTATGTACATTATTTTGTGAATGGAAATGAATTTTCAAGGGTTTGAATGTAAATTAATGCTATACTTGTTCAACACTTTTTTATATCTTATCTTCCTGTAAGGATCTCAAAGCATCAGAAAGCGAATTTTAAAGGAAAATGGGGATTTGAACAAAATCCCCATCCTATCACAATACTATATTTGTGACTTATTGTCTCCTGTTAAAATATTCACAAAGTATATTGAACCAAAAATATAGTAGATCACAATTTTAGACAGCCTTCCCCAGTGTGGTGTCCCCAGATATATTAAAGTTCAGTTGGATGGGAATTATTAAGAACTGGAATTCTCATAACCGGACAGTATAAGTTTGGTCAAGACTGATCTGAGAGTTTAGGAGAGAAAAAAAAAAGCGGGGGGAAGCTTATTTCAGCAAATAAAAAAAGTTAATTTATTAAGATTTTCACAAAAGTCAACTAAAACTAGCCAAAGTCACAGCCAACTTTTAGTTATTTAAGAATATAAGTTCTCTGTTAAATTAGATGTACCAGTACGATATTCTGTTTTCAGCTCCAGTTGGTAAAATGTTCTTATTCAATAAAGATATTCAAGGTAATGTTATTTCCTCCTACACCCATAGACATCATGGTTTGTCCCAAAATTGTTTTTCCTTGTGTGTATGATTTTCATTACATCAGGAATTGAATCAATTTCAAAGACTTTGCTTTGAATGTGGGCTTTTGGATAGAGGGATATGATATTAATTTATATGAAAAAAATATTCCCAGTTGAAAAATGATGCTCCTGTTTGTATCAATTTCTCATGACTTATATTTTTGAATACAATTTCCTTTAATATTTGCATTTTTATATACAATGTTTCATGAAGTATACATTTGAGTAGAAATTGTACTGCAACATACAAAAATTAAATTCGGATTCCTATGTTTTTATTTATGTAATAATTTAGGAATTTTAAATTCAGAGTATATAATGTCTCCTGCTCCATTTTCATACATTTATATCTGAACAAACATACTGTACATAGGATTGTTCTTTCGTTAACATGTTTCAGTGATCAAATCCAGTCTCGGCCTTTTTTCTGGAAACTCTACTTTATTTGGTTTGCCCAGTATTCTTTCCCCTGAGCAAACACTTATAAAGTATTCTTTCTCCTGAGCAAACACTTACAAAGTTTTTTCATTTTGTCAGAATCGCAGGTGATTTTTTGTCACCAAGTGAATATAATGTTATAAATAATTCACTCCTGAAGCTGATCAATCACTCATAAACAACTCAGACAGTACTGCCAGAGTTTATTACCTTGGCAGGAGTTGTAGTATAAGTTATGACTTTATACTGAGGTTGCCTATATGGCATTTAGATTTAAGTTTTCCAGTCTGAATTATTTACAGAGCTCACAATCATCCCTGCATCTAACTTACCCAGTTCAATCTCTCTTGTGTCCATCTCATTACATAAGCAGTAACCTCTTGGTACATTTTCTGGACTGAAATAGAATATTGGCTGAAAGTGCATTTATATAAACCAGATTCAGCTACTGCCTTCTGTCTTTGGTCATTATGCATGCAAAGAGATCCTGACTTAAATGTACTATGCTCCTGACAAATGCATTTAGATAGAGCATTCATCTCCCTCCACATACATATGCACAATGCTAGAATATTACATTTTACACACAGCTCAGCAAACAGTTTGTATTTGACAGTGACAGTTCTTACAGTTCTTACATTGCCAAACAAGTCTTAATCTGGCTATGCTATACTTCTATCTGCTATATCACGTACAGCTTGTTAAGAAGAATCCACCCCAAATTCCCATTTTATTCTAGGACACTGAGTTAGTCATTCATCTCAGCCCAGTTTACTCTATTGTTGTTGTTATAAAAGCAGGATAGATCCTTATGTGCCTCTCATCCCTTAGACTTTCACAGTAAATGGAGAGGTAAAAGTAATGTGCGTAATAATCAACTCTATTCTTTTACCTAAGTAAATGAGTTTACCTGAGTTTACATACTGTATCTAGTAAACCCTAGCATTCATATGCACACACTCATGTGTGCAGACAAAACTATATTACACAGAGTATCTGTGGTGAAAACATGCTTAGCCTTCCTTTGCTGGAAAATAGAAACACCATTTCTCCATTGCTAATAGTGATCTTGATCAGGATTATCAGTAAGGAAGAGAAATTATTTAACTTTGCCCTCTTCCGAATGCGAGGAAGATCACTGAAATTTGATGCAAAATGTCTCTTTCTATCACAATCCAGATCAAGATAACATACTGCAGAGATCTTTCCATGAGAGAATCTTGGAGTAAATTAAATGTGGCATTTAATTGCCACAAAACCCAATTTCAGGACAACCTGCCCTACACTGCTAATCTCTCCAATTGTTCTTAGCAATTTGAACAGTAACAAATATTTAATCCAAAGAAAAATGGCTAATCCGAACCTCTCAGATTCAAAATTTCTGATATTTCCTGGAATTATTTTTATTTCATTTGCAGAAACTAAGTGCCCTGGGTGCCCTCCAGCTCTTGATTTAAGCTTTTAGAATTCTCAGCAATGACCTTGCTGGCTGGAGACTTGGGAAGATGGTAACATACAATTGGAGGACATCCTGTCCATGAAAACTTCAATTAGGTCCTGGGTGTCATTCTTGCTTTTCCTTCCAAGGAATCATTTGTAAACTACTGTGGGGTCATATTGGCTGACATGCTAGACAAAAATGCTAAATGGAAAATGTTCAGTCCTATATGGATAAAGATCAAGTGGAGTCACCAAGTTTATACCTCCCTGTACTTGTGATTGAAAGATCTGAATATCCCTGATAACCATGATAGTGTATCACTAGAGCCGGACATCCTGGAGTGTGAAGTTAAGTGGGCCTTAGGAAATATTACTAACAACAAAGCTAGTGGGGATGATGGCATTCCAGCTGAACTCTTTAAAACCCTAAAAGATGATGCAGTTAAAGTGCTGCACTCAATATGTCAGTACATTTAGAAAACTCAGAAGTGGCCACAGGATTGGAAAAGGTCAGATTCCAATCCCAAAGAAGGACAATGCCAAAGAATGTTCAAACTACCATACAATTGTGCTCATTTCACACACTAGCAAAGTTATGCTCAAAATACTACAAGCTAGGCTTCAGCAGTATTTGAACCAAGAACTACCAGAAGCACAAGCTGGGTTTCAAAGTAGATGAGGAACTAGAGATCAAATTGTTAAGATTCGCTAGATCATGAAGCAAGGGATTTCCAGAAAAACATCTATTTCTGCTTCATTACACTATTACACTACACTAAAACCTTTGATTGTGTGGATCACAACAAACTGTGGCAAAGTTTTAAAGAGATGGGAATACCAGAACACCTTACTTGTCTCCTGGGAAACCTGATGCTGGGAAAGATTGAAGGCAAAAGGAAAAGGGGACGGCAAAGGATGAGATGGTTAGTTTGCATTGTAGGCTTGATGGGCATAGATTTGGGTGGACTCCAGGAGGCAGTTCAGGACAGAGAGCCGAGGTATGCTGTAGTCCATGGGGTAACAAAAAATCAGACACAACTGAATGACTGAATAACAAAGTACTTTAAGAGGATGAAAGATTAGAATAGTAGCAATAAACTAGATATGGTTTTCTCCATTTTTCCTCCCATTAGTTGCAAAAGAGGTTGAAATAAATAGGTTAATTCAAACATGCCCACTACGCATGGCATTGTAAACAGCTCAGGCACATAGCTTGAGCTGAAAGGCAACTGGAAGACTGGGCTAGGCTGGTACCTTAAGCTGGTGAAATCCTTCAGATGCAAATCATCCCACATGATCTTAGATTACCTGCAGCTGCCTAGTCAAGGAGAAACATGAGTCTTCTTAAATTGGGTGCCTGCTGATTGGAGAGCAGGGAAGGCTAGTCCATTTTTTGCCTTTTTATCTAGAGACACCAACTTTTTCTTTATTTACTATTTCTTGTTTTTTCTTTTGGATTATTTCTGGAATGCTAAGGCTCAACTCAGTGTGGATTATACTCTGCTTCCCTTTGCAGAATTATAATATTTCAGGAACTTACTGAATTTTTTCTGCTTTTAGAATATTTCAGCAGGGAGGTGGGAGTGATGACTTTTTCCTCCACATATGTCTATGAAAAGGAGAATGAGTTTGAAATTTTGGTCTCTCTGCAATTTTGCAAATTGCTTGAAGTTAAAATCTTGATGCTTATTGTGTATTTTGAACTGTGTCATTATAGTGAGGAGTGCATCTTTGCTTCTTTTTTGATAATTTGTGGGTTTGGTTACCATATATAGCTTTCTTCACTGAGCACTAGTTGTTGACTGCCACCAGTGCCATATGATAAGGATTAGATCTGCTAATTTAATTATTTACCATTCAAACTAAAAGGCTGATACTATTGTCGAGCATTTTTTTTTCTTTTCTTCTTTTCTTTTTCTCTCAGTATATTAGAAAAGGACTGATGGCTACAAAAAAAGAGGTGCTAAGGCAGATTCTGGCTGAAATTCAGAAATTTAATGAAAATTTAGAGGCTAAGATGGAAGTTTGGGGCAGAAACTTACAGAAGATGTTTGATAAAAATATACAAATAGATTTATTTTTAGAGGGGAAAAGTAAAGGAGAAAATTAAAAAAAATAGAAGAAAAGTTAGAAGCTAACAGTTATAAAATGAGCCAGTCTGGGATTGAATCCATGCAAATAAAGGGGAAAAATGGGAATCTTCAGTATAAGAGTTGAAGAAATAAAATTGCCAGTGGAAAAGTTTGCAGTTAGTTAGGTATTACTGAGTTTAAGAGGAAAAGTGGGTTTTGTTTTTTTTCAGACTGGGGGGATCCCAGGACTGAACAGGAAAAAATAAATTCATCAGTTAGACAGAATTGATAGAGTAAGGTTATTTGTTTAGGGATATTATAGTTCAATTTGTAAGATTAACAGAAGAACAAACATTGCAAGAACATTTCTTCCCCAAAATCTGTGGCAACATTTTTCTTAGACTGAAGAAACTGTTTGGATTAGTAGTGAAATGTTTCTAAGACGAAAAGAAAAGAAAAGTTGTCATCACTAAATTTCCAGAGGATGATTGAGAAATATTCACCTACAAATTTTGGGAAAGAAATTCTGAAGTTGATGAAGGAATATACAGTAAAAGGACAGTAAGAAAGGAGGAAACAGGCATTTCTATCCTAACAATCCCCTGTCTACTCCCATCCCCCTATTGTACTTGGAAGACATATATGGGTTTTTTTCTTAGACTGAAGAAACTGCTTGGATGAGCAGTGAAACATTTCTAAGACAAAAAGAAAAGACCAGTTGCCATGACTAAACCTGCAGACAAGTGTTGGCAAACTGATATGAACAATACGTATTTTTTGTTATTGTGGTTCTGAGACCAGACCACCTTTTTCTACTCACAGATTTCTTTTTTCACTGACAAGAGTTTGCTATCACTGACAAGAGCTTTCTATCACTTGTATGGACCTTAAATCCAGATTCAGTTCAGGGGCAGACTAGACAATTTGTAGTAAATCATGCAATAAAATTCCAATTTGAAAACCAGCCCTTATGGGTTGCAGTTTTAAATAGAAATATTATATCCACTGTAAGTAAGGCTTAAAGAGGATAATATTGTTAAATGGGTCTAGATATGCAGTTATCAAATGCTTAATCTTTACAATGCCAGCCATTTTGCCTTAAAATGCTTCCCTAGTTATTTCCCACTCTAACTGTAGGTTTCTGATTTCAATATGAAGTTTGCTGTATTCACTGCCATGAACTAAATTGATCACTTGTTAGTAATGAATACAAATGCAGTGTAAAAAAATCTAAGGAGAAAAAAATGATATACTATGCAACTGAGACAATATGGAAATAAGCTTTCACATCTCAATGTGGGTTATGTTCTTGAGATAAATTCTAAGTACTTTTAAAGCAGGACAATTTTTACTTTATGGCAAATGAAATACATTTCAAATTTAGATTTTTCGGCATCAATAGATTAGGACAAAACATAACTTTCACATAACAAGAATGAGATATTCTCAATTTATCTTAAGCATATAAAGGAGAAGAGGAAAAATCTTTAATATTTCAGGTAATCCAAGCTAAATTTTGTGGTCCTTTGAGGAGTTCCTTTGGATCATAGGATTTTTCAGAATGTCATTGGTGGCCGAACAGGCCAGTCACAGCCTACAAACTTTACATTACAGCTGTGATAGAATTTGCTAGCTGGGAACTGTTAGAAAGTTTGAAAGTAACATAACTTGTTAATTTTAAAATACCATATGTGAGACATCAACATTTTTATCAAATACCATCTGGATACAAGATGTTCTGTTTAGAACATCACCGTCTAAAATGTATCTCTCTGGTCATCAAAAAGGCAGAGAGGAATTGAGGATGAGTGGTTAAATGTTAGGATTAGAAAGGCTGAGAAAACTTTATTGTCAGAGCCTTCCTATTGAAAGCTATACTAAAGACTAATTTAGGTCACAGAAACAGCCCTCCTCATGCCTTTACCATATGCTGACATGAGTAGATGTCTGTCTGGACTCACTAGACCTGCAGTTTCCAAGAACTTCAAAGGTCATATGAATCAGATTTAAAGGCTACTGAATTCACAATTTGTTAAGAGTCTCCCAATAGAATTAGGTCCAGTTGAAACAAGTCTTTTACCCTTGAGCAATTTTCATTAGCCTTTTTGTTTCCCATTTCATGTAAGGCTGCTTCTAGAGCTCCTTATCATAGTTTATTCTGCTCAGACATGCCTTTTCTTCAAGTTCTCAACTTACTTCAGTTCCAAACCCTGGAAAAATAAAGATAAGCAAGAGGCATTTAAAATACATTTTTTTAAAAAAAAAATTGTGCATCTATGCTACTGTGCCATGGGCCACATGTTAATCACTAGAATATTGCTTCTGTTTAATGAGGTTTATAATGATAATATACCCATGCAAATATCATAATTTATGTAATTTGTGTCACCATAAAAGTACAGTATAAGTATCATCCACTTGTGATCACAATTGGGCCTGGAATATTGGTTGTTGAACGAAGTGGTCTTTAAGCAAGATGCCATGTGACCACTTCACACAGTTATCAAAATCACAGCTCTCCCATTTGTGGTTGTTGAATGACCACAAAGATAATTAAGCAGAGCATCAGGAAGAGGCCCCGGGCTTCACGGGCTTGGTGAGGCAGGAAGATCCCAGGTCTCCCACCATTCCTGGAGGCCCAGACTCTCTCTCTGCCCTTCATGCCCAGGTCCACTTCTCTTTGCACTGTTATGCAGTTGCTGACAACCAAAGACACTTGCTCCATCCTTCAAGCTGCCCTATTTCAGGATAGCACAGAAGGCTCTTTCTCCAAATCACATAATTTAAAGAGAATGAGCCTTCCAAATGATCACAGTGATTGTACAAAATCCCTCAGTGCACTGGAGAAATGGACCTCACACTGATGAAAACATTAGCAAATGTAATCTGAGCCTTTTAGAAGGCTGTCTTTTGCTAGCATTTGTAGAGGGGAAAATGTAACAAATGCCAGCCTTCTGAAAGACTCAAAACACTGATGTGAGCTAGCATTTTTGCCCAGATTTGAGATCTGTTCCTCCAGCTTGCAGGAGGATTTCCCTTCCCTGCCTGAAGGGGAGGGGGAATCCTTTAGTGCATTGGGGGAACAAACCTCAATTTCTTTGTCCACTCCACTTGTATCCTTCCCTGTCAACTATCTTCTTGACTCTCTGGGGAAATGGGCAGGGAAGATTGCAAATGGCAATCACATGATCATAGGGCACTTAGCAACACTTAGCACTGTTGTAAATGTGAATGGGTCACCATGCACCCGAAAGCAGATACATGATCATAGGAAGTGTGCCATTTAAATGGCCAAGGGTGTTTTATAGTATGTAAAGGCTTTCTTAAATGCGAACAATTGTGAAACTACTGGTCATAATTTGAGGATAACCTGTATTGTCACTTTAGTTGACATGGATAGTGTTGTGTCTGGCAAGAATATAATACATATTAGATAACCCATGACCCACTGGAATATTGTTTCAACAATATTACCTAAAGAGAAAAATAAAATGATCACAGATGGGCAAAAAATCATTGGGAGTATGGGTGACTTCTGACTTCCTGTCGACTTCCACACTGAGTTTCCTTGTGAGAAGCTATCAGGGAGCAATAGAAATCTTCCTTCCTTCCTTCCTTCCTTCCTTCCTTCCTTCCTTCCTTCCTTCCT
>JANHZU010007131.1:0-10755 GCA_032468055.1 Acrochordus granulatus
TTCTGGAATTCCCTCGCTTTTTCCATGATCCAGCGAATGTTGGCCATTTGATCTCTAGTTCCTCTGCCTCTTCGAAAACAAAAAGAACAAAAAGCAAGGTTATGCTCAAGATATTACAAGCTAGGCTTGTATGTGAACCGAGAACCACAAGATGTACAAGCTGGGTTTCGAAGAATGGAGAGTAAGACAAAATGGAAGTGGCAGGAACAAAAAGGAAAAAGGTGACTCCCTTTCTGCTTATGTCTTTTTGCACTTCCCTCCCTCAAAGCACGTTCATCTGGGCTAGCCAGGTTGCTGGAGAAGACTTCTCTGGCTCAGGTAGACCTCTTGGACTGAATAACAAAGACATCAGCTCTGTTTGGCCAAAGGCTGTTTCCCAAAAAAGTTAATTTGGGGGGGGGAAACAGGGCAATGGCCTTGCTGCAAAAGTGAGTATGATGGAGGTTGGTGATGCTGTCTTTTGCTTTTTCTCCCTTCCATCCGTTAAAAGATGGATAAAATTGGATTGTGTTGCTTACTTTGGTCTGGTAGCACTAAGAACGGTTGCAGGAGGGAAAATCTGCCCCCTCCCCAGGAAAGCTACTCTGAGTGACAGCTTTGAGGTGGGTGGATCAAAGATCTGAATCAGTTCCCTGAGTTTGGGGGGTGCTGCAGCATAGACAGTAAATCAAGAGAGATCCAGACCTCAAGTGCCACTGGGGCTGAGTTGGCTATATATATATATGTTCAATAAATAAAATAAATAGGTGCTGATAGGAAAAATAAACCTCGCTCCATTCTCACCTCTCTTTTTCCCACCATACTATGGTCTATAATACAGTTGTTTGATTTGGGTCTTGTCCAATGTTTGGCCCTCCTATTACAGCTTGTAAACCATAATTGATGGTTTAGCATAATGTGTGAACCAGCTCATTACGTCTGAAAGTTGATCTTAATTAAACTAAGCCAGGGCCACCGTGGCCGAGTGGTTAAGATGCTGGGCTTGTTGGCCAGAAGGTCAGCAGCTCAAGACCCAAGTGCCGCTGCATAATAGTGACCTCCCATAAATCGCCCCAGCTCCCGCCAACTTAGCAGTTTGAAAGCATGTAAAAATACAAATAGATAAATAGGTACCACCTAAATCAGGGGGAAGGTAACAGCGTTCCATGTTCCTCAGAGTATAGTCATGCTGGCCACGTGACCACGGAGCATCTTTGGACAAACGCTAGTTTCCTCTGCTGTGAATTGGAGATGAGCTCTGCCCCCTAGAGTTGATCATGACTGAAAGGAGAAACCTTTATCTTTACCTTTTTACCTTTAATGCCTGGCATTAAATACAGGTAGTCCTTGACTTACAACTGTTCATTTAATGACCATTCAAAGTTACGACAGTAAGTGACTTGTTGTCCTTGCACTTAGGATCGTTACTGCATCCCTGTGATCATGTGATCAGAATTTGGGAGTTTGGTTACCAGCATGTATTTATGACAGTTGTAGTGTCTCAGCGTTATGTGACACCATTTATGACCTTCACTGGCTTCTGATAAGCAAAGTCCCTGGAGTATCCTGGAAAGAACTGGGAATTGGTGTCAAGGCAGTGGGGATGGAAGGGATTTGTCTAAAAAGCCATCACTGTGCAATCCCAACTGAGTGGATCCAACTAATGAACTAGCCAGCTAACTAACAGCCTTGGACCGTTGGATGACTGAGCAACCCTCTTGTGATCAGATGGCAGGTTCCACCAGAGATCTGAAGTCCCAAGAAATTCAGAAGCATGATGTGGGAGAAGGAAGGGCAGAGCCATGGTTAAGAGGGGGATCAGCTTGGAGTCACTACGTACGCACAAATGCCAAAGGTCCAGCCTCTCGTGAAGACTGTTAGCCTTATCTATGTTTTGGACTGAGAAGGTCTTCCAGATAGAAGGCAAAATGTCTCCAACAACATCTTGTAATAAAAGTCCAATTTTTTTTAGAAACTGCAATTTTTTTGCAATTTTTGCTACATTTCATTTCTGTTTTTTTCTCCAAAATCCTAAATTTCTATCTTCTGCAAAAGAATTAGATAAGACCATGCAATAAAACTGTATTTATTTGATGTTCAACTTTATTTTCTGTTCTCCCCTAATTTCCCTACTAGCCAAAATCAAGAGCTGTGTATATTCCTTTAACAAGCAGCAGCTGGTAATTTCCATTTCCACCAAGAGCTTCATTTTGGGATTAGGATTGTCAAAATTGCCGCATGCCCACTTTTTAATGCCATGAAAATAACAAGCAATGCCATTTTCTGTGTAAAAGAAATTATATACAAGTCATCTCAAGCTCTTCAGTATTGCTCTGTTAAATTTGAAAAGGAAGTAAGTATCGCGCAGGGCTTGAATTTCTTCCCTAAATGTTCTTCGCTTGCAAAATTATAGGCTGGTTCTTCATAATGTGAGCATTACAGGAAATTAGCTACAGGTAATCCTCAATTTATGACCACAATTGGGACTGAAATTTCCATCATAAGTTGTTGTGGTGGTCATAAGTTGAGTCATACCTGATTTGATGACAATTTTTATGGTGGTCTTTAAACAAATCACATGATTGTTAAGTGAATCCAGCTTCCCTGATAGGCATTTTTTGGCATT
The DNA here is from genome assembly GCA_032468055.1 of Acrochordus granulatus. Classification (NCBI taxonomy): domain Eukaryota; kingdom Metazoa; phylum Chordata; class Lepidosauria; order Squamata; family Acrochordidae; genus Acrochordus; species Acrochordus granulatus. The sequence goes on from JANHZU010007131.1 coordinate 2,606, forward strand.
TTATTGGAAATTGGCAAAAAAATTGCAAATCGTGTTCATGTGACTGGATTGTTGCAGCCAGTTGTAAATTCAAACTGGTTACCCATGTGAATTACAATCACATGACTGGGACAGTAGTGTGACAGTCATAAGTGTGAATAAAGGTGATAAGTCATTTTTTCCAAGGCTGTTGTAACTTGGAACAATTGTTAAACGATCATCAGTTGAGGACTAGCTGTATTGCCCTAGGGGTGGACATCCAATCAAATCAGAAATTGGTAAATTTTATGAAGGATTTACTCCTATTGTGGCTATCCTTCCTTCTCATAAGAGTGATGGTAGATGCAAGGGACTGCAACAGGGCCCTCTGCAAAGAGGTTAAAAAAGTTGAAATGATGGCTGCAACTGTGCAAAGTCTCTCTGCTTATTGGTCATAGTGGTGGCAGGAAAGTATGTGTAACCCATAACCAGAAGCTGTGCCGTGCCCATGGTCAGGATAGAGGGGGAGATGACAGTCACAGCTGGGAGAGACCTTCCAACTGGCCATCAACTGTGTGGGATGAAATCTATCGAGCATGATGAGATTCTACCCACCGCCCGCCCATCCAATGTTCATGGACTTTTTCCATTGAAGGCATTATGGGAAAGGCAACTTATTTTCCTTCAGTATTACCTCTCAGCCTCTGTAGGCAGTCAGTTTTGGCAGTTTTCTCTGGTTCTTGCCCTTTCAGATACTCTGATACTTTATTGGCAGAGCATGGCTAGACGTACAAGGAGTTTAACTCCGGTACAGCAGCTCTCAGTGTACTTGCAAAACCAATAATTAATAGATTATTAATTATTAATAGATTATTAATAGATAATAAGATAATGCATAACCATGTTAGTTATTTGGTAAGTGTGTAGCCAATAGAAAGATTATAAAGTGTGGAATTAATAGGTATGCATGGACATTAGACAGAACTTCTGGATTAATTAGAATTCTCTAATTCTAATCTCTCATAGAGCGTGATCATAGAGCATGAGTCAAGTATTCATTTGAATGATGGCACAGGGGAAAAAGCTGTTCTTGTGTCTGGTTGTTTTGGTATGCAGCACCCTGTAGCACCTACCAGAGGGAAGAGGTTCAAACAAGTTGTGTCCAGGGTGAGAGGGGTCTGCAGATACCTTCTCCGCCCTTTCCTTGACCCTCTCAATCTACAGCTCCTCCATGGAGGGCAGGCTGGCTGCACTTACTCTCTCTGCAGTCCTGACTGTCCATTGGAGTCTGTGCCTGACCTGCGTGGTTGCTGCACCGAGCCAGACAGCGACAGATGTGCAAAGTGCGGACTCGGTGATTCCTCCCTAGGACCGTATCTGTCAGCAGCTCTCAAACCCTTTGAGCTGGCACAGGAAGCGCATGCTCTGACACGCCTTCCTAATGGTGGCGCTGATGCTCGCTGCCCATTCCAAGTCTTGGGCGATTCCAGAGCCCAGGAACTTGAAGGTCGACACTGTCGATGCCGTGTTGCTGAGTACGGTGAGGGGGTGAATTAGGAGGCCCCTTCCTAAAATCCACCAGCACCTCCACCGTTGTGAGCACATCCAGCTTCAGGTTGTCCCAACTGCACCACAGGGCCAGCGGTGCAACCTCTATGTGCACGTGGACTCGCCTCTGCCACTAATGCGTCCAATGCCTGCTGTGCCATCCGCAAACTCCACAGTTCCGACAGAGGCGCAGTCACTGGTGTAGAGTGGGGGCAGCAGCGGAGAGAGCGCCCAGCCCTGAGGAGCCCCGCGGCCGATCGTCCGGGTGCCGGGTGCCATTTCCCTAGCCCCACCCGTCGCTTTCCGCCTGCCGGGAAGCTGGTCGCCCACTTACAGGTCTGCGCAGGCACAGCGAGCGGGCCAGTGCGTGGCGAAGCGTGTCCAGGGTGAGGGTGCCAAGCGTGAGCTGGGTCCGCAGAGAGGCCCGTGCGCAGGTCCTTGGCCGGTCCAGATGTTGCGGGACGTAACGCGGTGGCATGTTGGCAGCATCGCCCGCTGCCCTGCTTGCCGAGAGGCCAGCGCAGAGGGCCCAGCCGCGGACCTGTGGCGGCTTTGAGAGGAGTCAGCGCCGCTTCTTCACGGGTCTTCATGACTGCCAATGTTCGCGCAACAGGCTTCGCCCACTGGTGGAGGCCTCTTCGGGTGGGGACGGTGGCGGGACATCCAGAGCCGGGAGGAGGCGGCCAGCTCAGCGAGCTGCTGTGAAGCCGCGCAAGGAGGGGGCCAGTTGTGCCGCGCGGGTGTTCGGGCAGGAAGGGGTCATGCCGTCCGGGCGGTGCTCTTCGGATTTCTTGCCGCTGAAGGTGGCTTCGGACGTCTTTTCCCAGACCCGCCGGAGGTGTTGGCCCCAGAGAGAGTAGGAGCCGAGAGGAAGGGCTGGTTATGGTGGATGTGGTTGTTGGGGAGTATCTGTTGGTGGTGGGGTTGTTAGCATGTGTCGATGGTGGTTGTTTCTCAAACCTGCACGTTCGGGTCTTCGGCTAGTTGGTGGCTTTCCTCAGCTGCTGTGGCCACTGATGTTCTGTAGCGCGACATGCTAAAGAGGCATTCATGGCTTGCTTCGCATCAAGCTTGCCTAAGTTGCTCAGACTGGTTAGCCTTAATCTTAGTTTTTTCGTGGCTTCGCCATGAATCCAGTTCATTTGGCAAGCTTTTTCTTCAGCATCTGGTGCAAGCAACAAAATGAATCCGTTCCGTGACCAAATATTGACTAAAATAATGACAGGAGAATACTGGCTTATTATTCACGGGGCAAAACACTAATGTGTTAGTGAATGATGTTGTGCGAACAGAGCTGTTGCGTTGGTTCCCCTAGCAAGTCGACTCATCTTCAAACTTCAATCCATTTTTCAGTGACTGCATCTGTCGGAATCAGGCTGCTAATTCCCATAATAGTAATTTGCTGCAAATTCAAATGTACTAAAAGACGTGAAACACTTTGCAACACTTGCGGGCCCATTTGTGGTGCATTTTTGTCGCGTTTGTCGAAAATGAGAGAACGGCTCTTTCTGAGTCGCTTTCTGTTCCATCAATACATGGGGAAAAGTGGTGTGATTCTCATGCCAAGCTCTGTTGTTATCTTACAGGTAGTCCTCAAGTCATAACCGCAATGGAGTCTCGCCATCATGACTGTAACTCATGACGGTCGTAAAGTGAATCAGTCACGTGACCAATCCAGTTTACGACCTTTTTGCAGTGGTCATTAAGTGAGTGCTGCAGTCATTAAGGGAACCAATGGTTTTCTCTGGATGCAGTTTTGCGGAAATCTGGAAGTAAATGCTGACTTTCAGCAAAACCATTGTAAAATGTGAGGCGCTGCAAGCAGCCATAAATCGGCTCAGTGGCCTAGTACCCAAAGTGGAATAATGTGAGCATGGGGGAGCAACCATTGGAAATCCAGGTGGTAAGTACCCACTAGGTTGGTCTGCTGGAACTTTGAATGGTCACTAAGCTACTAAGTTGAGGACGGTCTGTATTTCAACCCACAACGTTGTGTTAGCTCAGCCTTCTTAATATACTTGTACATTTTCAAAAATCATTAGCATTTGATTAATAAGGCATAGCAGTGGAATAACTCAGACAATCCCAACTGGTCAGATCCAATTTAGTGTCTTCTGCAAATCTAGAAAAATAGGTGAATTCAGGGGTATGGTGTGAACGCAAGCATGCCACCAACCACACACACACATGCGCCCACATCTCCACCCATCTTCTGCTAAATCTTTCATGCTTTCCCTTCGTTCCCTCCTTGCCTCTGCTCAAAATGCAGCCTCATTGGCCTGGCCAAGAACGAACCTCCACACTGAATAAATCAAATTAAGTTAAATTAAATTATCCACCCGTCGATCGGTGCCCATCTGTAGCGATCCTAACTTACCCACAAGGAAGTTGAAGAGAAGAGCTAGACTTGGCACACCCATCCTCATCTCGTGTGTCTGAACCCTCTTCCTCCTTTTGTTCCCAAGCAGTAATGTGGCCGCTGGTGTGAGATGGAAGGTCTGGGATTTTATTTTGAGCATCAGACCAGCCCTTCCCTCCACCCCCCCCGTGGCACCCCCCTTCCAAGATAGCTGTGGCTCAGCTGTTGAGCTGGGCATTGTCAGCTGTTTCTGGGATGATGGCAACCCTCCCTGGGAACAATGCTCTACTTTGAGGGATGGGTCCCTCCTAGGGACTGCCTGTTCTCATCACCCTCCTGAGCACTGGAAAAAGTTAATCCTTTTTTGGGGGGGCTGCCCTGGAGAGGGAACAGTTGAGAAAATGCCAGGACTAACTTGGTTATGCAGCGCATTAGCCAAGCTAGCAACATCGGAGGGAGCCAAGTTAGTCCCCGATGGCAAAAAGTCGGAAATCCGGTAGCACCTATTCCGACAAACTCGTTTTAAAGAAAGCCAAAGCTTTTGTGAGCCGCTGCAAAAAAAGCTCTGGCTTTGATGAAAACGTGTTTGTCGGAAAAGGTGCTACCGGATTTCTGATTCTTTGCTAAGCTGCCAAGATTGCCATGGTCCGGATGAAAAAAAATCACAGTTTTTCACTCGTGGGGGTCAAGATCTGCCCACATTCAGACACAGCAAAAGGAGACAGGCTCCGCTGGAGGGGCCTCTGCTCCTCTTCGGTATTCCCGTCTGTAAAACGGGAACAAGGGATCCACTTCCTTATAATGGGCAGAAAAAACACCTGGAATGTCCAGTTGCAATTTCTTAGTGAACTTAAAACCCCCTTCCACGTGGCTTGGCTCTTCTGCGTGTCGCCTCCTGGAGACGTGGACCAAGCTCGTCCATCCTGCTCCCAAACTCAGTCCATCGTGGTTTGCACAGTCGATCACAGTTCATCAAATACAGTTTACTTATTTATAAAAATAAAAGAAGCAAAGGCAAGAGGCGCAAGCACCCTCGAAGAACGTACAGAAGCTACCCAGAGGGAATAATGTTGTTTCTGACGTTACATTTCGACCAAAAACGTCCAGCACAGGCCTACAAATTTCCCTTTTTGAGTGAGAACCCTATTTCCCCATCTGGGAATCTCTGAGACGGAGGTCAAGCTCTGCGTATTTTCAGCGATGTTACTTGGCGATATCTTTTCAGTCTCGAACCGCTTGGCATCTCTCCGTTATTATCTGGACACTAGGATTTGCTGATGGTCTTGTCAGCCTTCAGCCAGGTTGAGAAAGAGACATTGCAGGGATTCAAAAAATGCTAGTTTATTGTTTTCAGATGCTCGATTGGCCAAGCGCGGTGGGACACGCAAGGAATGTGACTCCGGCACAGCAGCTCTCAGTGTACTTGCAAGACAGCGGCACATAAAACAATAACATAAATTATGTATTCAGCCACAAAGTGTGCGTACAAAGTAGGCAGCCGGTAGAGAAAGGATATAATGAAGTGTAGAATTAGAATCACGATCTGTTGAGAAGTACTGTACATACTGTACACACCTTAGACATTACTTCCGGGTTAATCTTCCGGGTTAAATTTGGTTAATTTTGAATTCTTTGCACTTTGTCATATAACGAGTCAAGCATTCAGCTAAATGATGGCACGGGAGGAAAAACTGTCCCATGTCTGGTTGTTTTGGAGTGCAAATTTCCTGTAGCGCCATCCAGAGGGACGAGGTTCAACAAGTTACGTCCAGCGTAAAACACAGGGTGTTTCAGGTATAACAACAGAAATTTGAAATCCTTTTCTGCAGGGCATTTGCAGTGATGCTCACTACCTTCAAAATGGCAGGTGGGACTAAGGGATTGAAGCCCTTTTCACACTTAAACAAGGCGACGCAGCGCACATCTAAAGAGGAAGAGCTCGGTCATTGCTGTGGCTACTCCTGGCACCCAAATCTTTCTCTGTCCGGCCTTACATTAAATAAGAAAATCAAGGCAAAGTTATATTGAGTATCTTTTTCACCCTCCCTTCAATTTCTGGACTGCGTACAGGTAGTCTTCGAGTTATGACCATAACAGGGACCAGAATTTCCATTGCTAAGCAAGGGAGTGATTAAGTGAGTTGTGCTCCACTTTTATGACCTTTTTTGGCCACAGTTGTTAAGCAAATCACTGCAGTTGTTAAGTGAATCATGCAATTGATTAGCGAATCCAGTTTCCCCCATTGATTTTGCTCGTTGGAAGCCAGCTGGGAAAGTCACAAATGGTAATCACGTGACCCCAGGACACTGCAACCATCGTAAATCTAAGCCAGTGGGGAATTCTAGGAGTTGAAGTCCACAAGTTTTAACGTTGACAAGTTTGAGAAATATTGTCGTACTCGATGCTCAGTATCAAAAGCTTAGAATGCAAAACACGTCACCAGAAGGCCTAGGATAGGGTTGTCTATGGAGAGCTGGGGTGCCAAAAAAAGTTGCAGTCACACGTTTTATTCAACTGCATTCGGCTTAACCTTGTTCTGATTGGGTTTTGGTGAATTAAAACAGCCTGTTTGGGCACTATATGCAGTTGTAAGATGTTGTAAGATGTTGTAAGATGTTCCTGTTGTAAGATGCGGGTGGGGTGTGTGTGTGTGGCAGTCAGGACGCTAGAAATTGTCTAAAAAAATAAATAACATAACAAGCAAAGATGTTGTATCCGTGCGCTCTAAAGCAAAGAATTGGGGACCAATTCCCCACCCCGTCCATAAAATGGCTGATAAAAACCCGTAGCAGTGGCGTTCATTTATCTGAATTAATTTCACTGGGACCCAGTGCCGACCTTCCATAAAATTTCAGCCTTGTTTTCTGGCTAGATTCCCCCCCAACACACACAGACGCTTCTTGAGGGATGTGTATTTAGGTGGCTCACGGTAGCAGCCAACTTGGGGTTTGCACTGTCAATCCCATCCCAGAAATCCTCTGGCTGCAGCTGTCCCCACCCTAAGGCTTTGCATTCCCAGGCAGGAGTTTCAGCTGCTTCCTATGAAATGGGATCTGTCCAGCGAGAGCTGCTTCCTGCTGGGCTTGAACACCACCTCTGCTTGACACCTGACCTCCTGACCTCATTTCCATGCACAAGAACTGGTACAATAGCCGGCAGGAGGTACACCCAGCTACTGGCATTAAAAATAAGCCCAGTGCCCCCAGAGATTTGCTGCAAACTTTTTTTTTCCTTCCAAGGCCTTGGGGTATTGTCTTTGGGGTCACGGAGTGGGTGGGACTGAAGCCAAGAGTAAATGAGGCTGGTACAAAAAGGTGGGATCTCTAGATCTTTTATGATACCTCTTTGCTCCTTACTCCCTTCCTCGGTCTATATTCACACAACATGCTTAACCAAGGTTATTAATCCACTTTTTGCACAATATTGGTTATAATAGACAGATGGATCAATGGGTTCAAAAGGATTGAAATTTAGATTATGATTTTAAACCATTTTTTAAAATAAAATTATGTATCTTTGGTACATGACGCCAGATAAATTATCTAGAATATATAAAGGCACTTCAAATGTATGCTGGAAATGTGAATAACAAGAAGGAATGTTCTATCGTGCTTCGTGGATATGTGAAAAAAAAAGGATTAAAATACACATTGATACAGAGGATTTTAAAGATAAATATTCAGTGAAACCAGAACTTTTCCTTTTAGGCCTGATTCATTAGAAAAGAGTCATAGAAAATTATTGCAATATATGATTATTATGGTGAGATTATTATATGCACAACCAACTATGGAGGAATGATTGGTGATAACGACAGCTGGCCAAAGTGACTGACTTTCATCAATGACTGGAAACCCCATCTGCACTTTTTGCGTAAAAAATGACTTTTGATTTTGATGAGTAGAGAAATAAGTTTACAGAAAGATGTAATCTTAGGCAGGTTTGATTACAACTGTATGAATAACTGCCAAGTGGAAAATCAGATGCTATTTCTTTATATTCTTTTTCCATATTTTCTATTCGTTTTTAATGTCCTTTTTTCTTTATCTCTTTTTTCTGTTTTTCTCTTTCACATTTACTACTTCTGTTTCTTTGAGTATCCTTCTTATTGTATATGTAAGATCTTTTAATAAAAACTATTCAAACCCAGTCCTTTCCGAGAGTTTATCATAGATGCCACCCAACCATCTCCTCCTCCGCCGTCCCTCCTCCTCTTCCCTTCAATCCTTCCCAGCATCGCAGTCTTTTCTAATGAGTCCTCCCTGCGCATTATGTGGCCAAAGTA
>JANHZU010007132.1:11007-22789 GCA_032468055.1 Acrochordus granulatus
TTTCTCTTTACAAGCATTTTGCGCTAAGAGCGTTCTTCCGGAACAGATTAATCTTGTCTTGTGAGGCACCACTGTACTTACAACTAGTTCTCAGAGTTCCAACCATCATAGCATCCCTGTGGTCATCAAGATTTGGACACCTGTCACCCAGCTCATGACTATGATGTTGCAGTGAATGCATGAGTGTAATTTTTGACATTCCCTGCTGACTTCCCACTAGCAAAGTCAATGGGGAAGCTGGCAGGAAGTCAAAATGATCATGTGAGATCCTTACTTAACAATAGGAACTGGAATTGCCATCACTAAGTGGTGCAGTCATGTGACATCATGCCTAGCAATGGAAATTCCAATCTCAATTGCCATCATAAATTGAGGATTACCTATGTACAAAAAAGTATCAGAACATGGATTTTAAGTGACAAGAGGACAGATTCCAATTCAGTGGTGGGAAAAACCCTCCCCACAGTTCAATAATAGAATCAGAGATGGAAGGCTGCCCATTACTGGGTGGGCCCAAATGGAAGCTAGGCAGGGAAGCCTTCTACCTGGGAAGCTTTGCTTTGGACTGTTGCATTGAGTGGTATGCATGTAGGTGTGTACACTTATGACCTGGATCAACTCATTTGCCCCCCTTCCAATCCTGATTCAGGTGAAGACCATTTCCTTGGAAAAGGCCTGCAGGAGCCCACAAAACAAAGAGGAAGACAGAAAACCAAGGAAGATCTCTATCCATACCTGTGCTGACCAGATGGACTCTCAGGAGATCATTAAGACACCTGTTGGGGAGGGATTGAAGTGGAATCATTTCTGTGCTGCTACAAGAAGCCAGCCCCCAAAAGGGACAAAGAAGCAGAAAAGCCTATTTTGCTGATAAAGCCCTATTCTGCTATCTAGGAACAGGCTATGAGCTTCCTTTTGCTACAGACAGAAAACAGATGGATTTCTCAGCCCTCTCTTTTAAAACAGAAGTTTCTACTTTTCAGAGCTTCCAAAAGGATGCAAATGTTGGAATGAAACCTTCAGTATTTTCCCTGGCTCTCAACCACAAACAATGCATGCAGAGCAAGCAGCAGCAAATGGAGGAAAACATATTCAGAATGTGCAACTTGGATATTCACTGATCGCTGACAGTGAGATGGGCAGGCTATTAAGTTTCATAAATAAATATTCTATAGTGCCCTATCCATAACAGGATACTCAGTGGACTGTTCCTGGCTCCACAAAATAAAATTGCTGTATCTGATCAGGCACTGCCCTGTAGCCAAAATCCAGCTCTCACAGTGCAGAAGGGGGAGGCAAACTAGTCAATGGTCCTGACTTGGATCAGGATTAAACCAGATTCAAGAGTCCAGTTACCTGCTAAAGCTGCTTATGGCTTCCTTTGTTTCTCCCAGCCTGGCTCTTGCCCAGCCCTGTATCAAATGGGCAGCCGCTTGCCAGAGAACACAGCGCAGGCTCTCCCTCTGCTGTTTCAGGATGGTAGCAGATGTTTCCAAGGAGAATCTTTCCACCCCTACTGCCTTCTCTTCAGAACTCAGGCCCAGGTTGATGTGTAGCCTCAAGGGGACTAGCTTGCTTGTTCGGGAGACCACCTCTTCACACACCACAATGGCTTCTTGGTGCCGTGCTGCCTCCTCCAGAGCAGAGGCTGCTTCCAGAAACACTTCTGGAGTCCTGGGCACGACCAGGTGGCTACACTGAGACACCTGAAGAGAGGAAAAAGCCCCCACAAATGAGTCCTGTTCCAGGAAGCAGTATTCAGACAGAGATGACAAGAGAGACAATTGTCTTCCTCTGAATTTGATATTGGTGCAATGAGCCCAGCTCCACAGCCTTACCGGAAAATGACAGAGACCACAGCTGAGCCCTCCACCCTTGTTGAGCTGCAGCCTTTCTCCATTGCATGCTTCTCCAGTCCAGGCAACAAAACAGCCAGCAAGATAGATTAGGGCAATGGGAAGAAGAGGTCAGAGAAGGCGTCCCTCTGTATGTGGCCAGTGTCAGCTATTTGGCACATCATGTAACACCAGTACTCTGTAAGCTGTATTGGTTGCCAGTGGGTTTCCAGGTGCTGGTTCTTACTTTTTAAGCTTGTCATGGCTTGGAATTGGGTTACCTAAGGGACTGTCTTCTCCCAGTTGTCTTTACCTCTCCAATTTAGTCTAGCAGGTTGGGTATTCTCCAGGTCTCATCTGCCAAGGAATGTCTACTGGTGGGGACAGCCCCAGCACCTGCTCTCTCCTGCCTGACCCTGACATGACCTTGTTGACCTTTTGACCTGGCTATAAGCCCAGTGCTGGGCTTATAGCAACATGCGCACATGTTGTTGACCTTTTGACCTGGCTATAAGCCCAGTCCCAAGTATGTGAAGGGCCCCATTTCCTGGCTACATTAGCACCTACAGATTATACCTCTTAGCTGCTATTTGTATTTAATTTTTCTTTTTTAATTTTTTATTTCTATATTGTGTGTTTACTGGCTAACTATTTTTATGATAGTTAGCTACCCAGAATCAATGGCTTGAGTTGGGTGGCTATATAAATTAAATGAATCAAATAAATGCCAATGTGAAGGAATTAAGTTGGTTTCTGTGATTCAACAAGGCAGCTGGGTCTGAATCCCAGGGACCAGTATGACTGCCCAGCTGAGCAGGAGGTGGTGCAGAGAAGAGCAGACAGCATTACAGAGGATCTGAATGCTTTCAGTTTTGGGAGGAACCCTTGAATGATCAGAGGCAAAGACAAACTGGCTGCACAGCTGCGAGAAGGAATGAGAAGAGTTTTCTTCCTCTCTAATGCAGTGTTTTGGATTACCAAATAAAATGAAGAGTCGTTTCAACACATAGTGGCCCTGCACGTAACAGCCAAGCAGCAGGCTTCATTTTTCACCTAGAACCTTAGAAGGCTTCTCACTGCCTCTACCCTTTTTGCCACAGAAATTGTGTGACACACTTCAGACCTTGCCAGTCCAGGCACGGGCTGTTTAAGGGCATGAGAATTCCTGGGAAGGAGAGTATGCATGCCTAAACCAACCCCTCTCTCCTCAAATGGGTATCTAGTTCAAAGGAGCAGTATGGGTTCATAAAACTACCTGATTGCACTTGTTTTTTGGAGACTTCAGAGATTATGGGAGATTACATTTTTATATCTCCATACCCACAGGGGAAAAATTCAGGAGTCCAAAGCCATTTTCTGACTAGAGGTTGTCCTCGATTTAGTGACCATTTGAAGTTCTGAAGCACCTACCTGGCGGGTACTTACAACCCGGATTAGAAGTTCCAACGATTGGGCACCCCTCAAAGTCACACACTTGGCAACCAGGCCTCATTTATGGCCGTTTGAAGAGTCCTGCAGTCACGTGACCACATTTTACAAGTTTGCTGAAAACTGGCATTTACGTTTGGTTTTTGGCAAAACTACATCCGTAATAACCCAGTGGTTTGCTTAATGAGTGTCCAAAAAAGGTTATAAAATCATGTCGCTTTACGAACACCATGAGTTATGACTGAGTTGGGCAGAAACCGTTACAGGTATAACTTGAAGACTACTTGTAACAACTTTTATTAAACAGCATCAGCTGCAACTCATGAGAATGTACGCCTTTTTATAAAACTTGCTAACCAAACTCTACCCCCACGAGGCATTCACACAAATAACCAAAGTGAGTAAGAATCTATAGAAGAAATAGCTGCAAACTCCTCACCTGGGGAAGAGGCCCTTCCTGAAAGAGAGCCAAAAGATCCAGGTAATGTTCTGCTGCCTCCATTGCCCTGCAGGAGAGACGGACCCTGTCAACAGACACCTCTCTATGGCTTGCTGTCCCATCAGCCTGCAGGCCCCTGCCCTTTCCAGGCATGGAGTGTGGGCCAGAGTCAACTTCTCGTCATCTCTTGCAGGACTATTGTTTCCAAGGCATCTGAGACTTGGAAGAAAACGTTTTCTCTTGAGAAATTGGGGCCAACAATTTCAACCCAACCTGAAGTGTCTGAGAAGGAAGCCTTCACCTCTCCACCTGCAAACATCTCTGGGCCAGCATGTACTTCACTTCTGATGGGCAGGTTGGGACAAGGAAAGCAGTTGGACAGCATCTACCAGTGAGGAGCTCCGTTTGGATGAGGAAATGGGGGTGGTGGGACTCCAGAGTTACCTGTGGAGGACCTTCCAGAACCTGGGAAGAGAAGAAACACGATGAACGAAAAACTCTGGGCTTGCAGTGCTCACGCGGAGCAGTGTTATACTGCCAATGTTCCTACCACCCTTCTCATTTTATCAGTTTTATTAGAACAGTGTTTTCCAACCATGGCCACTTGAAGATGTGTGGATTTCAACTCCCGCAATTAAGCATTAAAAATAATAAAACCCCATATTAACATTTGCAATAGTACATATCCCACGTTTCCTCTCTCTGGAGTAGGAAGCCAGAGTCCTTTGCTTGATGGTACAGACAGCCCTGTCTTCTTGAGACACACCTGATAAAGCAGCAGCAGGATTTCCAGTTCAGCTTCTGTGATTCCCAGTTGACGGTACAGTAGAACTGCTTGATATAAAGCTGGCAAGAAGGTGGAGTCCATCTCCAGTGCTTGCTTCAGATGTTGCAGTGCTGTGTGAGGCTTGCCCTGGAGATCCAAAAGAGGCATATCAGTCTCTCCACAGAAGAGATTCTACAGAAAGAGAAAGCACAGCTGCTTTCCTTTGATTTTCTGCCCAAAAGGAGCTGTATTAACAACTCCCACAATGAGGGATTGGCAACCCAAGGAAATAAATAGTTAAGATATCAGGCTACCATTTCATTCAAGAGTCCTGAAGGAGCCTTAATGTGATGGTTATGTGGGAATGTCTTGGGAGAGCTGATGTAAGGCAGGTTAGTCTGCAGGTGGGGGAAAAGCATGAAAACCATTTCAGAAGGGACCCACCCTAGTTATCCAGACACTGAGAAGAAAAGAGGAAATAAATATCTTCAGTCTTGTAAGATTCTACTTAATGCAGCCTCACAGTAAAAGTAGTGCTGGTAATTCTTCATTATGCCTATCTGGATTATTTCAAAGGGCTGACACTGTGGATATAATCCTGGAGCCCCAGTTGTGGTACAGAGACATGGTTTCATACAACTGGAAAAGGGTAAATATTGCTCCTGTTTTCAAAAAGGAAAAAAAAAGACCTGGCTAATTACCAACTAGTTAGCTTCATATCAATTCTGGGCAAAACTCTGGATCTGATTATTAAGCATTTTATGAGCATTTAGAAAACAAAAACATTACTTGGCAGTAGCCATCAAAACATATATCATGCCAAACCAAGCTGATCTTTCTCGAGTGTGACCAGTTGGCTGTGTGCTAAACACAGTATGACTTCTAAGCGTGTTTGAATGGTTCCATATAAAAGTGTAAGAAGCCAAGTAGCGTATTTACAAGTTTGATTGTAGACCACATACAGTTCAGTGTATTTATGCTTTACTTGGAAGAGGACAATTCAAAGAAATGACAGATATTAAGCTTGATATAACAACAAAAACTACCAATGCAACCCTCAACAGACAAAGTTCTAGGCTTGAATAAATCAAGGTCATGATATAGGAAGATTGTGTGCCATCAAGTCCTGTCAGATCTTAGCGATTACATCAGTGGAGTTCCTTCATGACAATCTGTCCTCCACCTGATCTTTGAATATTACACCCATCACTGTTGTAATTGAGTCCCTCCATCTTGCTGCAGCTCCTCTTCTTTCCTTCCACCTTTTCCAGTATTCTTGATGTCTCCAAAGAGTTGGGTCTTCATATTGACTATTATTCTTAGCAGCAATGCAGATAGGCCTTTTCCAGGATGATCTGTCCCTAACCTGGTCCTTTAGGTCTTTCCATAATGGCTCCACTACCACAACTGTATCCCTCCACCTATATGCTGGTCCTCCTCTTCTTCTCTTTCCTTCCACCTTTCCCAGCATCACAGCCTTCTTCAGAGAACTGAAGAGAAATAATGAGGGCTGCCCCCTCCCTTATGGCCTTCCAGAAGGGCCTTAAGACCTGGTTCTGCAAGATGGCCTGGGGCTCTGGGGGGGCTCATCATCATTGTGGAGGTGGCTGATTACTAGCCATCCTCACCCACTTTTATATATGAAATATTTTTAGCCCACTTCTCTAGTCTGCCGGGTTTTTTATTTTAATTTTAATGTTTTATTTTTTTAATGTTTTTAATTTTTTTAAAGGTTGTTTTGTGTTAGCCACCGAGAGTCTTCGGATTTCAGCGGCATATAAATCAAATAAATAATATAATTCAAGCCAGGTCAATTATGCCTTAGGCTGAGAGATATCAGATGGGGGAGATGTTATTAATCAGCAGTACATATAAAAAGAATCTAGTGTCTTTTTTTTTAAGTGTGTATTAATCCTGCCTTTATTGTTTTTAAATAACTCAAGGCGGGGGGGAACATAATACTTCTTCCTATTTTCCCCACAGCAATCCTGTGAGGTAGGGGTGTGATTGGCCCAGAATCACCTAGCTGGATTTGATGCCTAAGGTGGGACTAGAACTGCAATCTTCTAAGTGGCTCTTGGTGAATGAAGCCAACAGAGCAGTACAGCAAATCAGCTTAAGAGAATCCTCAGCTTCTTAAGAGAAGTATAACATCAACATCAGAAGTTGTTGTTCTCTATTCTGTGTGAGTCAGGCTACACCTAGGAGACTGCATCTAGTTCTGGGCACATTTCAGGAAGGACACTGTCAAAATTGAACATGTCCAGAAGAAACTAACAAGACTGTAAGAGACCTGCAAGGAGAAACTTACTGCATGAAGAACTGTTGTAGCCACAGAGGTCTGTTTAGCAAGCAGAGACAATAGCTGTCTTCAAGGATCTGCCATCATGCAGAAAGTGGGCCAGAATTTTTTAGAAGATAGAACAAGTCAGTGGTAAACTTATATTACGAAGAAGCTGATTTCCTGTTTTCCATCAGGAAACATACCCTAACTCCCAGTTCAGCAAAATGCTTCTTCTGTTGGAAGTACCTTGAATTAACCTGTCAGGGACATCGTAATAATGAATTTTTACACTTGTTGATCTCCAAGGTCCCTTTCCATTCTTCTATTTGATGATTCTGTGGACTAGATTTTTTTTTTTCATTTTACCCACATTCCTATAAAACACATAATAAACCATTACCATTTTCTGGTTGCAACTTCCAATTAAGGTGAAGATCTGAGCAAGAACCCGTTTAGAACATAGCCCAGATGCAGCTGTTTGGAGGAAGATAAGGGTACTATGGATGTTGTCAGCTTCCAGTTCCTGAACACCTGGAATAGGTAAAATAGGTAAACAAGTTTAATTTGATTAGAATTAACGTGTTGTTGTACGCTGACTCTAAAGAGAACTACGATACCTCTGAAATCTACGGAAGAGTTATTGACAAAAGAAATTGTAAGGGCAAAGGTGAAGGTTCAAAAGATAAAGCCTCCAGAGAAAGGAGGATCTCACACTTACCTTGCAAGAAGGCAGCTGAAGTCCATAGGATCTCTTTCAAATCTCTGATGGTTTGTACCACCACGGGGTCAGACTCTCCCATTTCACATGGATGCCACATCTGCAGCAACGAAAGGAGCTCACTGTCATAATCAATAGGAGGAGAGCCCAGGATCTGAAAACAAAAGAAGAACGAACTCCAAGTCAAGAGTGCCAGGACAGATGAAGATTAATTAACTCTTCCATTCCAAGCTGTGAAGATGGTCAGAGAGAGGGCAACAGCTATCAAAATTATAATTCACTCAATCTAATAGATGGAACCAGAGAAGCATGAAATAGGGAGGCATTGCAAAGCCCAAAGAGAGAACTGCCATTATTTTCTTATCTTTCTAGGAACATCATTTTACCTGCTATTCTCTGTTATCTCCTAACACAGGCTGCTAGAGGAAAATCAGTGTGCTTTAGTATGAGATCAAGGATATAAAGGCTGCAGAATAACATTTTATGAAAATTACCTGTGCAATTTGATATTGGGACTCAGTCTGTGCCACCTCCTAACGCTCCACTGCAATCCAGGGCAGGCAAGGCCCTGATTAGCTGCTACTGTAGTGTAAAACTCCCACCTATCCAGGCTTCCCTTAGGGAAAGGCAACCCAAGCACGGGTCACTCTGCTGAGAGGGTCCTCTCAGACACGCCTCCTCACCTGGGCACTGGTAAGGAGCCTCAACAGCTCCTTGGCTCTCTCCAGCTGGTCGCTGGCCAGCCACAAAGCTCCCTGCAGAGCAGCCAGTTGATGAAGCGGAGCTCGCAGCTCCTCGGGCGCCTCCTGCTGCAGAACCTTCCGCCAGAGAGCCCCGGGGTCGAGTCCTTCTCCGGTAGCGCTGAAAGCCTCTAGAACTGGCGGGGAGGGGAGGGGAGCGTTGGCCAGATCTCCTTCCAGGCAGGGTGGCCGAAGAGCCGGCCCGGCCGGCCCCAGAGGCGGACCACCGGCCCAGTCTGCCCCACGAGGGTCCCGCAGCCCATGGCTTACCCCGCTGGAGCCCCCGGTCGATGAGGGCCGAGGCCCGCTGGGGGAAGTCGCCGGGCGACCCCATCTCGACGGGCAGGGCGTTGCAGAGGACGGCCAGCTCCAGGGGCAGGCTCGGGAGCGCGGCGGGGAGTCCTGGGAGACGCCACAGCGGAGCTCTGAGGGGGAGAGTCCCGGAGAACCTCCGCCCGTCTGCCCCCCCAGTCCCACAAGGGCTCGGTCCTCCCGCCAGACGCTTCGCTTCTTCAGCGAGACCCCGGCGCGCAGGTCCACCGCGCCCCCTACCTTGAATCTTCCTCAGCAGCTCCGCGAACTGAGGGGGACCCGGGCCGGGAGGGCGCACCCCCTGAAAGGAAAGCAGCAGGTCGAGCCTTAGCCCCACCAAGCCTCGCGTACGCCCCCCATCCCCTCACTCCCTCCGCCGCGCACCCTCCTCCAGCTTCGCGCCAGCCGATCGTTCTCCGCCCGCCACAAGGCCAAGCATCCGCCGCAACCCGCCATTATAACGCAGGGCGCGCGCGCTAACGCCGCTCCGCCCGATTGGCCGAGCCTCTTCCGTTGCCGAGACAACCCCGAGCGGCGGCAAACTCGAGTCCCTCAGGAGAGCCAATGGGCGGGCCGCCTCCGAGGCCTCAGCCAGTGAGCAGCGCGCACCGTCCACGTTGTTTTTTCCTCCTCGTTGAAGAGACAGGCTCCCCCGTAATAGCTCCCGCCCCACCCCTCCTTCCCGCGAGGCCGCCGCGCTCCTGGCCTGTTTTTACCTCCCGAGGTTATCCTCCAAGAGGCCCCTCAAGGCCCGTTTTGCACCCGGATTCTTCTGCACCCCTCAAAGGCCGGCAAGCTTAACTCATAGAGGCGTGGAAGGCACGGGCCGAAGCCCGCCCACTGCAAGGGTGCCTTATTTTGGAGCTGAGAAACCACCTTTCCCTGGCCGGGTCGCTCCGCCCAAGCAGCCTCTGCAGACCGCCCACGAAACGCGCCAGAATCACAGGCCACTTCAAGGTGCGTGACTTCAACTCCAGCTACGCTGGCTGAGGAATTCTGGGAGTTGAAGTCCGCGCCTCTTAAAGCGGCCAAGGCCGGGCACGCCCGCATAGAGGTCGATCCTGACTTTGGGTCCTCAGGGCCATCTAGGCAGGGCCTGTACTCCGCCGCCCAAGGAGCCCCTTGCGCAGAGTATCGCGTTAGCGGAGTGAACCATCACGCTCGCCTCTGCAGCGCCTACATCTTGCAGTCACCAAAAAATGACTGAAGCTGGAGGGACGCCCAGCCTTCCCCGCAAGCTGAGTGCGGAAGGGCACCGCTTCGCGGCACACGATCAGGCAGTGCCAGCTTCTCGCGCCCTTCCTTGCCTCACCAGTCCAATGCCACAGTGCTGAACCTCCGCTCAGCACTTCCAGCATCCTCCTTACAGATGGCAGCCATTGCAACGAGACACGCAACTGCACAAAGCCGCCCTGGGCTGGCAAAAGGCAGTGAGGTGCTGCAGCAACCCCGGTGGGATTTCAGACACCACCGGTTCAGGACTCCTACAGATCCCTTCCCATGAACATTTATAATGTAATAATAAGAAAAAATCAGCCAAATATTCTGCAGCCTGTCTTCTCCATTTTGTGCAGGTCACAGGAGAAGAAACAGCCACAGGGCATGAATCCAAACAGCCCTTCTCACCACAAAAAAAATCCGGAAGGAAGCACGGAGGGAAGAATTACAAACTGCCAACTCAGGGGAAAAAGTGACAGGTTCTTAGGATGGCATGACATGGGAGAATGTCACAGCCAAGTGTAAGACACTCTGAGACTGGGTGTGCTGGAGAGAGGCCTTATTTGGGAGCTGAATCCCAAATCAGGCAAGGGAGCTCCTGAGGCCTCCTGTAGTTTGTGATCCCAGCTGAGGCGTCGCCAGGTCCTTAGTTTTCTCAAGCTCAGGTAGGTAGGCTTGCAGCTACTACTTCAGTCTGGAAATCTGTACTTTTATTTCAAAAAGCCAAATCCAGGATCTGGAATCCAGAATTAAGCACCTCAAGAACAGCAACAGTGATCTTCAAAAATGTAGCCATTCTGGCTTCAAGCCTGGAATTTGATCAGAGCCCGAGTCAGACTGAGCACGGGCAAGGCACCTTGCCCAAGGTACACCAGTGTCCTTGGCCTTGCTGGAATACTGTGCTGCACAATCCTGGATTGGGAAAAATTGCCCAGGGCCATCAAAGTGTTGCCAAGCTTTTCTGCTGCAGTCTCCTCCAGAAGTAGCTGCTGAATCCCCCAGGATTATGAAGAAAGAAAGAAGAGCTACCGAGTCATTTTCCACCAGATATTGCACTGTGGCGACCCAGCAGAAGAGTGTGCAGTGGCTTAAAGTTCTCCTTTGTTTCACCCTGGTACTTCTTCCCATTCCTCGGCAAGCCTTGTGCCCGCCAAGGACCGTTCCATAGTGACTCCCTACTATTCACAAGTTGCAACTGAGGGTCCCCCCTTTCTGCTGCTCCCAATCACCGTTCTTTGCAGAGACAAGAAATGGAGAGCATCCCTTGTGGGCAGGTCAGGACTCCTCGCTTCTTTGAGTGCTCCGTGGCTGACTCCTTTGCACTGCTGCACTATCGGGATTGGGCAAGGATGACCTGCTTGAACCACTTGCTCACAGCACAATCCACACGCATCACTAGGCCAATACCAAGGAGAAGAAAGATGCAGCTTACCACAAAACCCACTGCTTCAAAGAGAAACCTACCAACAGAACAAAAGCACAAGGTGAGATCACGGCAACTGGGCAACCAATGCTCAGAGGGCTTCAGGTCTCCTAGTTAGCTCTCTCTGGTAGGAAGTACAGCTGTCTGTCACTGAAGACAACAGAACTTTAGGAAGGGCACTGGCTCCTCTGCAGTTCGGTGATTTGTGCTCAGAACACATGGGGACCTCATTGTGCTGGCAAAGGCAAAAGCCCCAGGGATTCACTTGACATTTGCAAAGTCCAAGCAATACCAGCCAGGACCCCAGGTGACCAGGCAGTTCAGGTATTCTGCAGCATTCTGCTGCTACAGTGGGGCAAAAAAGTATTTAGTCAGCCACCAATTATGCAGGTTCTCCCACTTAAAAAGATGAGAGAGGCCTGTGATTGTCATCATAGGTCTATCTCAACTATGAGAGACAAAATGTGAAAACAAATCCAGACAATCACATTGTCTGATTCGGAAAGAATCCATTGGCACATTATGGTGGAAAATAAGTATTCGGTCAATATCAAAAGTTCATCTCAATACTTTGTTATATATCCTTTGTTGGCAATGACAGAGGTCAAACGTTTTCTGT
>JANHZU010007132.1:38177-53021 GCA_032468055.1 Acrochordus granulatus
CGCCCAGTGCCGGTCCGCCGCTCGAAGGGCCCCACCGCGTTTCCGGTTCCGTGCAAGGCTCTGCCCCGCCTCTCGCGAGAGACAGCGGGAAGAAGGCTGAAGTGAGCTTTACGGGAACGCCCCTTCCGTTTTCGGAACCAATGGAGCACCGGCTACTCGGTTATACCGTCACGCTGCGCGGGGGAACCGTTCCGCGCGGCCGCGAGTTCCGTCCCGAAGAAACGCCCGGCAACTCTCCGCCGAGGGTCACAAGCGGTGCGGGGGAGTGGCCTCAGTCGGCGGCCCGGCTCGCCCTCGGGTCGGCCCGAAAATTCCCCGGCCACCGCTCGTCTGCTCCTCCCGCCGTTCCTCGGCGCCACGAGAGCGGGTCGGCGGGCGGGATGGTAGAGGGCTCGGGAGGCCGGCTACGTAGCCGGGCGTGCGAACGCTCCGTGGACCCATTGCAAGGCTGGGCCCCTCTTTCTCCGGCGATGTCAGCGGGAAACGGGAGAAGAGGCTGCTGCCGCCCCGCAAAGAGCCAGCTGGCTGCCTGGACGGGGAAAGCCCGGGCCGGTGCTCCGCGGGGCTGTGGCAGAGACGCAGCCGGGCTGGCCGAGGAAGGGGTGACCTGTATTCCATTAATACACATCCCGGGATTGCCTCTTCCCATGCAGGTGGAAGAATGCAATGTCCAAGCAGCAGATCGACAGACCGGACCTCCCCCGCTTGCTTTTGTCCAGTTAAAGCATGTGCAATTTTGGGGTTCTTTCCCATTCAGGGACCCTCCCGTTGCCCTCTTGGCAGAGGCATCCAAGCAGTTGCATGGCCACCTTTTAACCCTGGCAATGTACTCAGGAGGAAGGGGTCTCCCGGGAATGTGCGAGTGAAGCCAAAAGACTTCTCTCCCTACTTGCTTCTCACCCAGATAATTCCTCACTCTATGACAGCCTACAGAGCTGGCAGGTTGAGATACATCATCCAGCTGCCAATCTCTTACTGCCACCAAAGGGCTTGTACTTTACTGGCCCAACTCTGCTGGTGTAGAGAATGGGGCGTTCTTTAGTGCTGTGGTCAACGAGAGTTTCAGTTGCTCAGTAAATCTGTCCCCGTTTGCCGCTGATCTCCAATTGAAATGGATGACCATCCCACCCCGGTCGGGTCACCAACAGCTCCAACCTGCTCAAGGGTCTCATCTCAGCAAGACTCCATTCAATGGGATCAAAACATCTTGAAAATCTCAAAGACTACAAGACATTTTTTCCAAACACACATTTATATTTTTTTCTTTTCAAAAAAAAGGAAAGGGAGAAGTATTAGATACTTTCTGCCTGCCTCTCTTTCTCTCCTTTTAAATATAAATATTTTCAAGTCTCTGTAACTGTAGCCCCATTCATCACACCTGCTTCCTCTGGAAAGAAGAATGTAGGCATAATCCAAATCAAATGATACCAGGAGAACATAATGCTTGGGGCAACAGGGAGCAGAACTGTCCCTCAAAAGAAGTCTGGGCTTCACCACAAGGTTTCTTCTCTTCTAAATTGGTGCGTCCAAAACAAAAGCTATCCATAGACCCCCAAACAGCCTCATTCCTTCCTTACCATCTCCAGCTTGTTTGGCCCCATTGGTGCCTTCAGCAGAAACACCCATGTTGGTGGTGAGAATTCAGATCACACACAAAGCACAAACTTACACTGATTCACAAACTCTGCCTGATACCTCCAGAGACCAACTGTCTGAATTCTTTGGTCACACACATGCAGAATGCGTGGACCAGAGCTGAGGGTTGGGAGGCCAGCATGGGCCTCCCCAAGTGATCCAAGGATCTGTTTTTTGTACTGCTGGTCCAGGAGAGGAGGAAGAGGAAGCCTGGAAGAAGCAGTTGAGAGGAAAGGGGTCCCCCCTCAAGAATGTCAGAGTTTTCATGGCTTCCTGGGGAAGTGAAGCAGTCGGCTCCACTTCTATCCCCCTTCTCCAGGCTAGCTTGGATGGGGTTCCAATGCCTCTCTTGCCCAGTGATCAAACCAGATCACCACCCTCATGAAGTCCCTGGAGGCCAAGGCCACTCAAAGCCACAAGGCCTTTGGCCACATCTTAGTTTTGCATGCACTTCTGCATGGCCCACACTCATGGCACCCTGCCTGCCTGCGTCCCAAAGCCAGTAGGAACCCACCTCCATCACAACCCTAACCCTCCACAGCCTCCTACACCTTTGGGGCCCCAGCAGAACTGCACCAGCCACCAGAATGAGAGGTTGAGATTGCTGCATTTTGATGCTGGCTGGGCTGGATCCAAGAGTGAAACACGGTTCTGGGCAAGGGACAGCTCTCATGGATTCTCCAGCCCAGAGTGGCGAGAGTCTACAGCCCTGCTGGCCCTTTGCTGCTTAGACAAAGTGCGGCTCTCCCATTCCTTCCTTCAAGCCCGTGGGGAATAGCAAGGGTTGTGCGGCAGTTCTGTGAAAGACTTCAGCTCGTAAGGGATCCCAGAGTCCATCTCAATTGACTTGCGTGAGAAGAGCAGCCGGATGTTGTCATGCAGGTAGATCTTCCCTGATTTGGAACTATGGAACCTGGGAAGGGAAGCAGGAAGCTCTTCAGAGGATGCTGGGGTCCATTTGGGAACAAAGGCATCTTTGCCTGCATTGGGGAGAACCTAGGTAGCCAGTATAATCTGCACAGACCACCGCCAATCCTCTGTGGTAAGCCCAAGGGCAATTCTCAAAGTCCAACACATTCCCAAGCAAGGGGAGAGGAGCTGCCAAGGGACTGAGGCCAGCAACCCAGGTGAAGGTCCAAATTGGGCATCCTGATCCAGCTGCTGCCTAGAGACTCCTTGCAAGGGAAACTCACAATCATGCACATGGAAAATGTCTATTCCCCTGTCATCTGTACATGGGCAAAGACCAATAAAAAGGGACACAGCCCTAAAAAGATGCTTGTGTGTCTTTAAGTAAAGGTGAAGGAGGCCCTGCCAGTCGTGACCGACTCCAGGGTGCGGTGCTCATCCCCGTTTCCAAGCCGAAGAGCCAGTGTCCGTCCCGGGACGGCTCCGTGGTCAGGTGGCCGGCATGACTGGATGCCTAAGGCGCACAGACACTGTTACCTTCCCGCCGGAAGGGGCGGTGCCTGTCCGTCTACTCGCGCTCACGCACTTTCGAACCGCTGGGTGGGCGGGAGCTGGGGCGGAACAGCAGGCGCTCGCCCTGCTGCGTGGCAACGCCGGGTCGCAATCCCAGGCCGCCGACCTTCCAGCCGGCAAGCCGAGCTCTTAACCACTTGCGCCATGTGTGTCATTATGTGTGTCATTATGAACCAGTTAATCCTGGGTCATGGGATGTGGCACAGTTGATTGCTTTATGCTACGTGCTAAACCAAACTCAAAAAGGAAAAAAAACAGGAAGGCTTAGCCAAGGTGTGACATTTCCCCTCCCTTTTGATCCCTAGGCGGTGTTTTCCAGGGCTACTCTGGTCTGGGCAGTCAACTGGATTTTTTCCCTTTACCAACCACGTTGCTGAGCTAATCCCTCACAAGAAGTCCCAATTCAGCCTGAAGAGCAATTGCACAATGAAGCCCTCTCTCTCTTGGCTGCTTCATGATGCCACAATCCTTGAGTTCAGGTTAATTTTGAACATGTTTTAGCACTGATCTAAAATGGCATTAAACCCATCTCCAGAATAAACCCAACAACCCAGCTTTGGTTTGGTACAGATGTCTGTGTAGGTGCATTCAAAGGAGCCCTACTGTCAAACACAACATGAGTCGATCACTGAGACACCAGTGCTGACTTCCTCTGACATTTGAATCGCCTCTGAATGCACCTGCACAACCCCAGAATCCATGCTGACATATGGCTAAATCTCTTGTCTCCTCCTCCCATTTTCCCAGCTCAAATCTGGGAGGGTATGGGATAGGTTTTTTCCTGGTGGCCAGCAGTGGTGTGGTGGGGTGGGAGAGTGAAACAAAGCCAGTAGAATCCACCAATCACAATCTCTGCTATTCCCTGTACAACCTAATAAAAGATGGCACGACTTGCCAGCATTGTGCCCAAGCTGGGGCTGCATCATCTGCTGAGCAGCACTGTGGCCCTGAGGAAGGGCTCTAGGCCAGTGTCAGAACTCATCTGACCACAGAAGTCCAGCCCAAGTTCTGCCAGTCTTCAGGAAGGCCAAGTGAATCCCCAAATGCTCCAGGAAACCAGATGTGGATCTACTAGCTTCCCTTTTCCTTACCTCAGGTGCATCAGATAACAGAGAACCCGCTTGGGTAGCTCTGCAAGATCCGAGCTGGCACTCTGCTCCTCACCCACAGGGACCAGAAAGATGCGATGGCGCAGAAACGTGACATGGTTGGCAGGCATGTCATGGAAATCATAGGTCACCAGAAACATCTTTACCACCGTCTTATTGGGGTTGAATAAGGTCTGAAACAGGAGTGGAATCAGTGGCGGGGGGAGAGGCAGGAGCAGCAGCTGCTCACAAGCGTTGCAGACAGAGGAAGGAAGGAGCTGCCATGACTTATGATCAGGAGTGGTGCTCTCCACACAGCCTCTGCCACATGTCTTCAAGCCCTCACCCCACACTCCCTGCTCTGGAGGAGAGGAGGGCCAAGCTGGCTCCAGTTCCCCGGCTGTTCCTCACAAAGTCCTTTCATTCTTCTCACAGCCACTCACCACTTGGATGGTGCCCATTCTGGGGATGCTGTAACCCTTCTTTCCCAAGGCTTCCAAATCAATGACTCCCTATGGCACAAAGATGGCACAAGATCCACATGAGAAAAGGCTGGACTTGGCCAGTTGTCATGTCCAATTCACTTGGGGAGCCTTTGCTGGGAGAACCAGGGAGGAAGCCCATCTGGAGCAGCCTGCTCCTGCAGCTGATGGGCTTCCCTGGGCCAGCCCCCAGAATGCCCCCCACAAAATCTCTGATATTCATTTAACTGCCCATAAAGATCCTGATGGGATCTTGAAGGAGGGCACTAGAAGCCACTTCCAGATGAAAGATTTCTCAGCAGATGCCACTCAAGTGCCTGTCCTTCCCAGGGCAAATGCACAGCTGGGCTTGGGGTTTCTCTCCCCAGCATGACCCCCCTTCCCAGTCTTCCTCCAAGCAGCCACTCACCAGAAATGGCGAGGGAGCGTTGTGCTCAGCTATGTCAAAGTAGGTGACCTCCACAGGCAGGGTGGCATGTTGTGGACAGTAGGATCCGCTGGCCCCAATCTCTGCGGTGAAGCCTTCAATCCGGCCAGAGGGTGGAAAACGCCCCTTCAGCATTGACTCCTGCCAGGAAGGAGGGAGGGAGGGAGGAAGGGAGGGGGCTGCCATTTTAAGGAGACCTGGCCTTGTGCAGTGGCCAAGCCCAGCCTTCCCCAGGATGCCCCTCCCTCTTCCCAAGCCCAGTACCCTTGGGAGAAAGGAGGCAGCCACCTCATAGCTGCGCATTCATGGGAAGACATTAATGGCCCCGCAGGTAGTGGCAGGTCAGGCCATCCAGAGCTACGTTCCCCCAGCCCTGCTCAGGGATCTTGATTACCTCAAAATTCCCTAGAAGGGCATGGCTGGTGGAGGTGGTGGGGGACCGACTGCCCACAAGAGCCCTTCCGGGGCTGCTGCGTAGCTGCTTCCTCCTGTTTGGGGCAGAAGGGAAGTATCACCCCACGGGTGCTGCTCTCCGGTCCCTCTTGACCCTGCTGGGCCCAGGAGGGAGACAGCCTGGGACTTGGCCACTTGTGCAGCTTCTGGAGGCTCCGTGGACAGACCCCGTGGCTGCAGTGGGCTCCCTTTATGAAAAGGAGGGAGGGAGGGGAGGAGACACTCACGGTTTGAGATGCAGCCCCGTTTTCAGCTGAAATGTGCCAGTCCTGCTGTTTGCTGAGCCCTGGACCAGTGAGACCAAAATGGGAAGTCAGCCCGCTCAGCCCCACGCAAGCCCCCCTGCTTCCAAACCAGGACCCTCTCCGGCCAGGCACTTATAGCTCCACCACCCTGTTTGGAAGCGAGGAAGAGGCAGAGCGCCTCCCCTTGGAAGCCAGTCAAGGAGGCCTGCTTTTCACTCACTCCCACGCATGGGCAGCCCTGCCTTCTGCCTTCCAGAACCAGGTCATCCAACAGTCCATGGCCTGTGATGGCCACTCTGACTGAAGACCAGCGTTTCTGAACCTCAGCCACTGCAAGATGTGTAGACCTCAACTTCCAGAATCCCCTTGGCCAACCTGCTGGCTGGGGAATTCTGGGAGCTGAAGTCCACGCATCTTCCAGTGGCTGAGCTTGAGAAACATGAGTTAGACTACCTTGCCGAACAGCAGTTTCACCCAGGCGTAGAAGACCTTTGGGACATCTGATGCTGGTTCTCTTCTTACAGTAGGCTAGTTCAGGAGGGGGACAAGAAAGCCCCCAGGCAGAGGACAGGAATGGCCTTGGGCTTGGGAATGTGCCCCTCCAGCTGCCGAGGGCTGCTTGAGCAGGAACCTCACGCCAGGCATCTGTTTGTAGGAAAGCATCCGTCGCAATCTTGGCTGCTCCTGGGAGGAAGGCAGGCTAACCCAGGGCACCCTGTCTTGGCCCTGATCTCCCAAAGTGCACACGTCCGAGGGCCAGCAGCTGAGCAAGACCCAGGGCTGGGGGCACGATGCAGGGTTACCAAGCAGCTCCTGGGCTGGTCTTAGCCCCGAAAGCTGTCTATGGCCCCAGGCGACCTTCAGGGCCACATTCTCCAGCTGAAATCAGCTGGACCTTACCCAACTATTCTGGGAGAAGCAGCTCCTGGGTCTCCACCATGGAGAGGCGAGAGGGGCTGCGGACAGGAGAAGCCCTTCTTGGTGGCAGTGCCAGTCCTTCACTGGGGCTCCCCAGTGCAACCAGAGTGCCTCTCCCCAACTGCCTTCTGCAACCAGCCCTCCTTCACTGTTGTTTTTCTCTATATTGTAAAGTTCCTATTTTTTCATTCAGACATTTTACTTGCATTTGTGTGTATCCGTCAACTGCTAATTAGACTGCAGTGGGATAGGAACGTAACAAATGAACAAACATCAGGCCGCGCAAGGAGAGGCCCGTGTCTGCGTTTGCAGGTGCCAGTTCTTCTCCCGTATCTCAGAGGAGAGGAAACGGAGTATCTGCTCCTTCTCAGGCAGAGTTCCAGAAACTCCCCCTCCCAGCAGAGAGGGAGAAAGAGCAAAAGGCAGGGTGAAAGGGAGCTCCTGGGGCAGGGTGGGGCCTTCCTTTCCTTCCAGGACAGAAGGAGAAACTGTATTTATGCGATGCCTAGCGGGATTTATAGAGGCGCAAGCGGTTAAGGTGCTTGGCTTGACAGCCGGGGGTCGGCAGCCCAAGATCGAACCTGGCACTGCTGTGCAACAGGGTGAGCTCCCGCTGTCCGCCTCAGCTCCTGCCAGCCGAGCATCTGGAAGCACGCAAGTGCGAGCAGATAAAGAGGTACCGCTCTTCCGCCTTTGGCATCTAGTCATGCCAGCCACATGCCCATGGAGGCGTCCTCAGACAAAAGCTGGCTCTTCAGCTTGGAAACGGACAACAGCACCACTGACAGGGAAACCTTTACCTGTAGGAGGGTTTATGCAACAGCTAGGCAAACTTTACAAGCACTGCGTAAAATAAGTGTGCTGCAACATCCCCTGGCAGATCTAAGCAAGAGTTTTTAGACAGGACAGCAGGGAAATGCCTGGGGTATCTCTTGGGATACCGCAGAAAGGCAGTTTTTTGCCAGGAGCCTCAGCTCCCAGTCCTCAGATTTCCTGGTGCCCCCCATCCCTGTTGCTCACCTTGGCTGCAGGAAGCAGGTGATTCCAGAACGGGGCACCTTTGGCGTCGGTGCTGCGGCAGGAGGGTGGCACTGTGGGAGAATGCAGGGCCCTCTTTTTGCGTGCGGGTAGAAGGCTTTCTTCCTCCACACCAGCAGCTGCCCTCCCTTCGACCGATGGCAGCAGCTTCCTCTTGGCTGGGCAGCTGGCAGGGCTGCCTCCAGAAATCTGACTGCTGGAGCACGGCGTCTTCTCGGCAGAGCAGAGCCCGTTGGTGTTCAGGCTTTGTGCCTCTGGGGGAGTGTTGGGTGCCTCCAGGGACAGCTGCCCTGGCAGGGACTGGGGTGCAGGGCTGTGCAAATCATGATCATGGGGGGAGTGGTGGCCACCAGTCCTCTTCTCCAGTTGGACCCCATTTTCTTCTTGCCTAGAGTCCATGGTGGGCTGGACCCCCCACAAGATGGGGGCAGAGTCTCTCATGTGCAAAGTGGTGCAAAGCCTGTGAGGCGCTGGCAAGGCTGCCCCTCGGTGGCCGGGTCTGACCTCTTGTCGGTGCTCGACTACCTGCAGGCCACTGTGGGAGAAGTGCTGAGCAGCTCCCCCCAGGGCCAGCTCATCCACCAAGAGCCCATCAATGGCCTCCTCCTTCTCCCAGCGGCCCCTCTTGGCGTCCCCCTCACTGCCCTCGGCCACCCACCGGGGCTCGGGGCAACCCCGCTTGACCGGCTGCCGTCTGGGACCCCTCTGCTGCGGGAGGGGAGAACCACTGCCCCGGGGAGAAAAGATGGAGACCTGGTAGACCTTCTGACTCCCCAGCTCTGGTGGACTGCAGCCCATCTGGACACTGCGGTGCTTCCAGGGCGGCTGCTCCTCTTCCTCTTCCTCATCTTCTTGCTGTTGCTGCTGCTCCTGGCTCACGCCTGTGCTCCGCTCACAGGGGAGGCCAGGCTCAGCATTTATGTGCCTCATGGGGCCGAGGTGAGAACAGACTCTAAGGTGGCTTTGCGTGGTCAGGGCGTCTCACCGAGTTCCCGGCTAGGAGGCGGGCTGCACAGCCGCATCTGAAAGGAGAGAGGTGGCGTTGCACAAACAGCCTCCAAGCTTCCCACTCCCATGGGCCTCTCCCCAGGTCTGCAGCAAGAGCCCCACAGTGCACTCAAAGGGGCAGCACCAACCTGTGGATTTCTCTTCCACCCAGCCTTACTCACTGCACCCCTGGGGGACCAATTCTGGGGCCACATCCCCGAACAGAGTCCTGTGAGCCCAAACCCAGGAGAGCAGGGAGATCCGCCAACTAGGGCTGCTCCTCCAAATGTTCAGAAGCAGCGGTACCAACGCCATGCCAATCCTGAGGCCCGCTGCAAGGTGTACAGCACCACTCAGTCATCCCTCTCCTCAAAGTTGCGCAAGTGTTCAAAACTCACCCCACTGCGTCGACTCCTGTCCCCTGGCCAGTGTGTCCGTCTGCTCCAGCAGCCGACCGTGACTGGGGAACCTTGCTGGGGATGCCTGCCACCCCGGCACTCCCCAGAAGCCGTGCGGTTGCCGGGGGATGGCTCCCACCATCACGTGCTCCACCTCAGTTCTGTGCGCAGACCACCATAAAGTCCCCGCAGGCCAAGAAAGCAACTGGGCAGCTGCACTGGGGAGAGAGAAGAAAACGGCTGCCGAAGCTGGGCCGGGCCACGGTCCTGTTCCAGGGAGGAGGCCGATGCCCGAGAGGCGGTCAAAATTGTCTGCATCAGGAGCAGCAGCTCAAGGGGGCTCCTCAGGAGGAAGGGAAGGGGGGGTCCATGCGGGTGGTCAGACAGCCCTCCTAGCACATAAGGGAGGAGGAGGAGAGGAAGGAGTCTCCGGACCATCTTGCTGAGCAGGGGACAGGGGAGACCAGGGGCTCTGAACAGCGAAACGGATTCTTGGTCAATCAGCATTCGTGTAAATCCACCAGGGGCATCAGGAGTGAAGAATTTCACGTGCAAAACAGTGGTTTGCGCTGGCGAACGTCTGAGCGGCCAACAGAAAGCCGGTTCTTTGTTTCAGTGATCTGAATGGTTATTCCCCGGTCCTCTGTCCACTCATCACCCCACCCTGGCCTCACCATCGTCCAGGCAAGAGGAAGGGGGGCCATCGGCTGCAGAGCCAAGCTTGCGCGGATGGACAGCGGGCCTCCCCTTCTCTGGGCGGGCTTCCTCTTCTCCGTGCGCCGAACAGACCACCCCCCGCACACGCGCACCCCGAGTTCCGCCCAGCAGCTCCACCCGAATTAAGGACTGGCGGCCTCCGCCGCAGGGCTATCTATGGCCAAAGGCTGGCAGCCTCCGCAGCGGTCAGAGCCTGGGCCCCAAGCTGGCTTGCGAAGGGCCTGCGGCTGGGGGGGCGGACAGCAGCCCCACCCCCGCCCGCAACCCCCCAGGAAGCAGCTTTTGGCCCGCAGGCCAGGGAGACTCCCAGGCCGGCGAGGCGAGGCGAAGCGATCCATCGGCCTGCTCGCAGCCTGCAGTCGAGGGTCTCTACGCTACGTCCCAAATTATGCACACGGAAAGGGAAGGTTCCCCAGCGGCTGTGGCCGACTCTGGGGCGGGGGTCATCTCCGTTTCCAAGCCGAAGAGCCGGCTCACAAGCCTAGGATTCAATTCACCTCACAAAAGGCCGACAACAAAACATTCTCGGCCGATATTTCAGTCGCGCCTTCCCGTTGCAAAGGCAGGCCCAGCTGCGCGGGCTGCCGTCCCTGCTGCCCCCACACATTTTCCCCAGGAGCAGGAACCGCAGAGCAAATGGGGTCGTGGGCGGCCTGCCCTCTCCACTGCCCGAGATCCACGAAAGCAGCATTGGCGGCAGTATGTCGCTGCCACACGGCAGCACAGAAGACCAACCTCGGTCCGGCCTAACAGTTGCCAACCACAGGTCCCGGGGCCAAAAGCGCACACAGAGGAAAGAGGAAGACCACCTCCAGCCCGCAGTGTGCAGGGCTCTGCGCCTCCTCCTGAGGTGGAGGGTTGCCCTTGGACTTCCTGGAACAGTTTGTCACACAAGTTGTTCTGGCACCAAAGCAGCAAATCCGGCGCACTTTTTCTCTGCCTTTCCAGCAGACTTGCCGAAAGCCAGCGTCCGCCAATCGAGAGAGACACCACCGGGCACGCGACTCCCCCCACGGGCTGGTCCCCAGGCTCTCCGCAGCTCCTCCTCTGAGGCAGAGGCCAGGCACCAAGCCATGTCTGCGACACGGTAGCACACCCTGACCCAGAAGCACGCCAAGCACACTGGCACACCTCTGTGCACATGCAGAGTGGTTTCCCCGCACGGAAGAAAGAGCGCCGGGTCCCCACCCGTCCGGTACACCGGGGAGAGTTTCTAAGCTCCGAGTTGCAGCTCCAGCAGCTCCTTTCAAGGAAAGAAACGGAGTTGTTGTTTTTTTGTTCAGGACAACAGATTACCCCAAGACCAAGCGAGAAGGCGGTTTCTCACCAGTGATCTACTCGGGGTTAGGGTCCAGCCCCGTCTGTCCAGGAACACCCCAATCGAGGCCTGCCAGGCCCCAACGGGACACAGTCCCACATCCTCAGGCAGCCGAAGGAGGTCTGGACACTCCGCCGAGCCAGGCTGCGTGACGAGGGTCACATCCCAAGCTGAGCTGGGCTGGGCTCAGCAGATGGACCTCCCCACCCCCCTTTGGGCAGAGAAGGTGGGGAAGCCGAGGCCAGTCATGGCCTTTCCCAGATCCTGCTGGACAGGATGCCCAGACCCTCTTATCCGAGCGCAGGCAGCAGCAGAGCAGATGCTGCCCCAGCGACGAAGGCAGGAGAGGGGATGGGAAGGCCATGTCCCCTGCCAGTGCCTGCGCCCCACTCCAACCTGGCGGGGTCCCCCTTGGCTCCTCCAGCGCTGTCCCCCAGCCAGCCTTGGTGCAGGATGGAAGGAATCCTCTGGTTCTCCAGGGACCCCCTCTTTGCAGAGCCCCATGTAAAGCAGGTGATACCGGAGGCCCACTCAGCTTGCACCTTGCACCAGGATGGGGGTGGGGGGGGCACGGCTGTCTGGCTCCAGCTGGAAACAAAGAGGTCGAGAAGAGCCGGAGGGGGAGAGGGAGCAGCTCGTGGATCGGGGAAAGGCAGGTGCCCAGCGCACCTTCCAGCCCCAAAGGGCCCCAGCCTCAAGCCAGCCCCAACTGGGGGGATGCCTCACCCCCCCCAAGTCCTCCGACCAGGATCAATCAGGCAAACAGCCCGGAGGGTTGGTGGGTTTTGCTGCAAGCAGTTTACTTGCCAGCCCCCCCGCCCCCACCTGGTCCCCTCCCAAGGGGGGAACGACAGAAAGCGCCACTGGTTTGGGAGCGCGCAGATGGGGAAGGCGCTTTCAAAGATGGCCTGCCCAGAAAAAAACCAGGCCCCCAAAAGCGCAACTGATCTGGCCTTCAAAGGCCAGGGGGTTCTTTCAACGGCCTTGGTGGGCCAGAACTCTAGAAGCGCCCCCCATGTTCCCCAGACAAAGAGCCCGCAGGAGTTCTGCAAATCTCCTTGCAGGGGCCAGAGACCACAGGAGGAACCTGAGGCAGAAAGGCCCTGGACCACCCACCCCCCAGCACCCCAGGGCACAGCTGAAATCTGCAGGGCCCCACAGAGAAGGGCCAGAGCTCAGGCAGAGCAAGAAGGCAGGCAGGCAGGCTCCGGACAGGCGGTGCCGGAGCAGAGATGCCGTACCCCCGCCTGCTCAGAGACACGTAGGACGGCCTCCTGTGGTGAGCAGCAGCTGTCCATGTGCATGTGCAGAGAATAACCAAAGGCAGCCTCCGTTTTTAGGATTCCAAGCAAGCAACAAGGTTTGCCTGGTGACCCAGACGCACGCGGGGCCCTCCGACCAGGGATGCTCAAGGAGTTGCCACCTTTCGCACCATTCCAGGGAGATCCTGCCTTGAATGGCTTCGCAGGTCCCTGCAGCCCTCCAGACGGCCACTAAAGAGAGTCTGATAGGAGCTCCCTCCCCCGAGAAAGGCTGCTTTCTAGTTAAACTTCGGGAGGATCTCACATAATGGGATGATGCGCTTCTTGCTCTGATCCTCCTGGAAGGGGAGGTTTTTGCAGCTCTAGACCACAACAACCAAACCACCATAAACGCCAGCCAGGTCTCCAAAACATGAGCCGCAGAGCAGGGCGACAAGAGCTGCTGCAGGCGGGCTGGGCGGAGGCAGAGCATCTGCAGCTCCTCCCCCCGAGGCCACGGCTGCCTCTGCACATCTGGCTGCTGCAAAGCCTCCGAGGGCCCATGGCCCCAGCCACCAAGCCTCAGGCAGGAGCCAGCCAGCCTAGCCAGGGGACACCCCACCTGGCTCCCCCCTGCTGTAATAATTACCCAGAGCAGCTGCTGGTGCGCTTCCAGGGCCAGGGGAGGAAGTGGCCCCAGTGGGTGCTCCCCGCTGCTCCTCCAGCCCTGCCCCCTTCACCTTCCCTGGAGAGCCCCATTGTCATCATGACCCCCCTCTTTACGCCTCCCCTGAGCTGAGCCGGCCAATGGTAGCCCAGTATGTAAATCAGCCAGGCAACAAGAGGATGGGGAGGGGGGCAGAGGTGTGGGGCAGGAAAGGAGGCCAACGCTGGGGGGCAGGGCTTTGTTTCCAAAACCAGTCCCCAGGGCCAGGTCCTTTGGGGGGCTGTCACTTCCAGAAGCTCAAGGAGACCCCAGATTTTTTTTCAAGGGCTGCCCCCCAGAGCGGAAAGAGGGAAGCCACCTCCCAGACAGCCTGGTCCTCACTCCCCACTGTCACAGGCCCCAGGCACGTCCATGCATGCGCACACACGTACAGGAGCCCGCTCCTGATTAAACTCAGGAGAGATGGCAGGGCAGGGGTGGCCTGAGCTTGACCCACTAAGGCTGAGCCTTAACACTTCCTCCTCCTTGGGGCAGCCGGAAGCCAGCCAGGGCAGCCAAGGTGCTGATCCTGAATTACGTCTGAGTCCAAATCATGGGGAATCATTGCAGCAACCACAGAACAAGGTGGTGGTGGTTGCATTCAGCTGCCCATCTCTTATCTCTGCTTTGCCCATCTCCGCTGGATGTTCTGTGTGATCGCCAGCGAGAGAAGAACACATGCAGCCAAGAGCAAAAGATGGGGAAATATGAGCACCTGGGCAGATGCAGGGTAGGTGGTGAAAAAGGCTGGACCAAGAACCAGGGTTACAGAGGTGCTGGAGGCAAGAAGCACCTCAGGGACCTCGGGCTGACGGAGGGAGGAGGCGGCAAGAGCTGGGCTGCTGCCGAAAGGTAAAAAGGGCATCAAAGCTTATGCCCACTGGCCATGCCGCCCTAGTGCCAAAGGTGGAGAAGCAGCTGAGTGACAGACGCCAGGCTCAGCAATGCGCAGGAAAGGGGAGTGAGCCAGGAATAGGCCAGGATTCCATCTCAGACGAAGGAAGGGCGCAGGCAGCTCTCTGAAAGCACCCGCAATGAAGCCAAAGCTTTAACCCTGGCGAAGACTCCTCTCAGCTTGAAAGCAAACAAGCAAGAGGGCTGGCAAGAGATCCAATGGCTGCCGGACCCTGCCCCTGAGTGTGCCAGCAGCCCGCCTGGCAAAATGCTGTCCTTCTTGGTCACAAAAACCTGGGAGCAGCTGAACTGCAACAGACATGTCTGGCAAGCATCCCCCCTCCCCCACAGCAGGGATGCCTTGCCCAAGCTGCAGTTCTTTGATAAGAGCAGCATGGAGCCCCCACAGCCGCCACCCCCCATGCCCTTCTCCTTCTGGCTTGGCGAGGGAGGAGGCTCAGCACATTCCCTTCCCTCCCGGAGGCTCTGGCTGCCTCCTCAAACTTCTGTTTTTCTGGAGCTGCTGGCCTTCCAGAAGCCCCACATCCCTCCAGGCCCAGAGCATCAGCCCCACCAACGCTTTGCCATTTTTTACACAGGAATGGATTTGGTGCCGCTCTCCTGGGCCAAGCCTATTCAAAACAGTAGTCAGAAACTTGCAGCAATTCTCTAAGACATATGTATCAAACCCAAGGCCCGCGGGCCACAGCCGGCCCGGCGCGTAATTATATCCGGCCCGCAAGATCATTTTATGTATTATTGTTATTAATGGCCCGGCGATATGAAGCGCTGGTAACACAGTAAACTACAGATCC
>JANHZU010007133.1:3802-14759 GCA_032468055.1 Acrochordus granulatus
TCCCTTGGACGGCAAGGAGATCAAACCAGTCAATCCTACAGCAAATCAAACCTGATTGCTCTTTGGAGGAACAGATATTGAAGTTGAAGCTCAAGTACTTTGGCCACATAATGCGCAGGGAGGACTCATTAGAAAAGATTGTTATGCTGGGAAGGATTGAAGGGAAGAGAAGGGGACGGCAGAGGATGAGATGGAGAGATAGCATAGTCAGTGTGATGGGTGTGAGCTTGGGAAGACTCCAGGAGGCAGTGCAAGACTGGGAGGCCTGGCGTAATGCAATCCATGGGGTCACGAAGAGTCGGACACGACTGCGCGACTGAACAACAACAAAAAGAGAAGTACCCAGTGAGGTAGCATCTTGACATGGTTGTGAGGCTTGTGTGCTATGAGAAAAATGAGAGCTATACCAGAGGTTCAGCCATACTGGACAGATCTTATCAGAGGAGCCAGACCAAGAGTGTCTCCCTCCCATAAAAAATATGCTGAGATGTAACTTACAGAAAACCATACTGGCTTGGTCATCACCTGGGTCAACAAGGACTCTGCTAGATACTGGAGTTTCTGGGCATCTGATGAAAAATGGGATACAGAACTCCATTGGAGAAGTAAATGTCGACCCACTCAAGTATCCTTGCCAAGAAAACATCATGAACAGTAACAAAAGGCTGAAAGATTTGACACCAAAAATGACCCCCTAAGGTCAGATGATGTCTAACATGCTGCTGAGAAAAAGTGGAGGGTAGCTCCAGAAGGAACGAAATGGCTGGGTCAAAACCAAAAAGATGCTCAGCTGTGGATGTCTCTGGAAGTGAAGGGAAAGTCCAATGTTGTGAAGAACAATATTGCATAGGAACCTGGAATGTAAGATCTATGAATCAAGATAAGCTGGATGTGGTCAAACATCAGACGGCAAGATTGAACACCAACATCTTGGGAAACAGTGAACTAAAATGGATGGGAATGGGTGAATTTAATTCAGATAGCCACTATATCTAGTACTGTGGACAAGAATCCCTTAGAAGAAATGAAGTAGCCACCATAGTCAATACTTTGACTACATAATGCAAAAAGAAGACTCATTGGAAAAGACCATAATGCTGGGAAAGACTGAAGGCAAAAGGAGAAGGGATGGCAGAGGATGAGATGGCTAGATAGCATCGTAGATGCAATGGGCATGGATTTGGGTGGTCTCCAGGATGCAATGCAGGACAGGAAGGCCTGGCATGCTGCAGTCCTTGGGGTCACAAAAAGTTGGACATGACTAAGTGACTGAACAACAACAACAAAAAAAAAACATAGTAGAAAATACTAGGATTTTTTTTTGTCTGATAAAGCTTATGCTTTTCTTCATCTAATGTCATCACTCCAAAACATCCTGGCTAGTGGCATCAAGTAATAATGTGCTAACTACCATTGCACTAGAAAGTCAAACATAACTGTGTTTGAGCAATTGGCATCTTTAGCATTTATTACAAATAGTTTCACCTTTGTTACCTCCTCATGACATTTGAAATAACATTTAAATGGCTTTATAAGAAAGCATGAAGAAAGGTGTCAAAAATAGGAGAGAGAAAGAATGCCGTTTTTCCAATTCCTTTTCCACTCCCCTCTTCTCTTTTTCTTTTAATTACAGGGGAAAAATTCAAATAAATAAAATGGTAGTATTAATATCTAAATATACATAATATGGAAGATGAGATGTAATTCTGCTAAAGTAGTCTCTCTCATTAGAGTCCAATGCAAAATTCTGAGTTTTATATAAGTATTGTTTTGAACTTTATAATATTTCTACACTGAAGATATATTCACATTTTGTGGACTCTTTATAATATACAAATTTGAAAAGAAATAATATTGTTGAAAAAAGCAAAGTAAATCTACTGTGCATAAAGATCCCTTATAACATATCACTGTATATCACCAGTTAAAGTTTGCATATTAAGTCTGCTCCTGTATAATTCATTATACTTTCCTCACACAATTTGACATAAACAGTGTTTATTAGAACACACAGGCCTGCAATATTATTGTGCTGACAAAGAGGAATAATGTGACCAGAAAATCCTTCTCTCTATGAAACAAAAACATTGGGGATTTTTGTAGCTCATGGGTTTTTTTTTTTTACTAAAGGAATATTTTGAACTAAGCAAGCTGTAAAAAGCATAGATTATGGAATTTGTTCCAATTCCATTACCAACTGTAGCCACAGAAGGCAACTGTATTTTCTTCTGTAATGGAGTAATAAGTACTTTCTCCACAGAAATTAAATGAGT
Organism: Acrochordus granulatus; assembly: GCA_032468055.1. Lineage (NCBI taxonomy): Eukaryota > Metazoa > Chordata > Lepidosauria > Squamata > Acrochordidae > Acrochordus > Acrochordus granulatus. The sequence goes on from JANHZU010007133.1 coordinate 6,076, forward strand.
TGTTCATGTGTCTCTTTAAGAGTCTAATCATAGTAAGTGCACATATGTTGCTTTGTACATTTTTGCTCTCCCCTAATGTTTGTATGTTTCTGAATACTAGAAGGGATAGAGTGGGTTGTGTATGCTGATTGCTGGGCCAGATGACAAGGAGGGAGGAAGTGGGCTTAAAATGGATCAAATACTAACATTCTTAATTGCAAGCCATCTCCTGGCTTGCAAAAGAATATCTAGGAGGACGTTTATGATTTTCTTTTTCTTTGTAGCCCCTTGAATCCAACCTATTTTGTCTGCCAGCTTCTCTTACCATATCATGTTTGGTCTCATTTCATTTTTTGTTCAGTGTTTATCCTGCTAACAGACAGAAATAGTCCCAAGGTTTTTCATATAATTCATGTCCAACATTCTGTTGGGTTAGGAAAAATGAATAAACACATATAATTTTATTTTCTTGAAAACTTTGTTCTCAAAAAATAAAGCAACACAACAGACCAACTGATGGATATTGAATGCAACTGCCTCAAACAGAGATACAGTGGGGCAAAAAAGTATTCAGTCAGCCACCAATTGTGCAAGTTCTCCCACTTAAAAAGAGGAGAGAGGCCTGTAATTGTCATCACAGGTACACCTCAACTATGAGAGACAAAATGTGAAAAAAATCCAGACAATCACATTGTCTGATTCAGAAAGAATCTATTTGCAAACTATGGTGGAAAATAAGTATTTGGTCATCTACAAACAAATGAGATTTCTGGCTCTAGAAAGAGGTAAACTGAATTAAATGCATCCTACCTTATCAGAATTTATTTATCAATACTCAGATAAGCAGGAACTAATATGGATAAATAAAAACAAGAAAAATAGAAATACTATCTCAATCAAAAGCAATCAGTCACAAAGTCATGGCTACCATCTTTACTTTTTTAATGTTCCAGGCATAGGCAGTTGTCCTTTTTTGCTATTTTTTCCATTTTTTTCCCCCTTTTCTCCCAATCTCTCAACTCCTAGCAAATTATACTCTAATACCAGTTTTGGCATCAGCAATTATAAATACTCTTTCAAAGACTATTGAAATTGGTTGAGGAGGCAGGTGAATGAAATTTCTAGCAGTGTAGGCCTACTACTCTAGCCAATGCAAGAGAAGTGAATAAATCAATAATATGTACTATGTAGTATACATAGTATACAAGGTAAGATATTAGCAGTACACCAATGATCAGTAACATACTCTTGAATACAGATATATATATCTGTATCCTACTTTTCATCTTAAGGAAGTCAAGAAAGAAATAACTAGTTATTAGTCTATAATGGAGGTTAATGGTACACAATTCTTTAAATCTTTCATGTATCTTCTATTAAAGGCATACTTTTATAAATGTATTTAAATGTTAATTCTCTGTTCCAACTACCTCCTATTAGTTGGTATATCCATAAGAAAATATAAATCCATGTGTTCATATTAATATTTTTTAAGTAAGAATAAAAATAAACATGTTCTTAAATGAAATAATGTCATTTCAGGAGGGCTGTGAATATTATAAATGTAGTAAACACTTATGTTTTACTCTGATGAAAATACAATCAACAGCCTGCACATTATGTAGAAATTTTATACATGGCATTATAAAATAAGAGGCTGCAACATTATTTCCAAATTTTTATTACAGTGTCTTGAAGGCAAAATAAATGAAAAAGATAAGAGAATACCAGGACAACTTCTTGCACAGAAGCTATCCTATAAGAGAGCTGTATTCAATTTATACCATAAAATGTATCATTGAACATTTAGATGCAATGTGTTGAAACTAGATGTTTAGGGAAGATATAAAATTGCTTTTTAATCTGTAGAAAGTGATTTATATTATTGATCAACTTGATATGAATACCAGGAAAAGTCCCAGAAAAAATAATTAAGTTGTGGGTTTACAAGGACTTAGAAAGAAACAAGATAATTACTAAAAACCAGCTTTAATTGATTAAAAACAGGTTGTTATAGACTATTTCTATTACAAAGTGATTATTATAGTAGACCAATGGAATGTGACTGATGTACTATAATTACACTTCAGTAAGCTATTTGATAAATTTGATCATAGCCTTGGTCTTGATCAAATGGAGCAATGTGGAATGTATGATTCCATTAACAGCTGAATTCACAGCTGGTTGAAGAATTGTACCTAATGCATGGCCCTTTCTTAGCAGATTCATGTGAACATGGACGAAGGTATATAATGTAGTATTTTAGGCTTATCTTAGGCTCAGGGGTCTTTATTGTTCTTATAAATAAATTATATTCTGTAAAAGAAGGAATGCTAATCAAATTTGCAAATGGCATAAACCCTAGTGGAAGGGGTAGGGGACTGCTAATATGTTAGAAAATACTCACCATTCAAAAGGATCTTGATAGATTTGAATACTGGCTCTTATAGAACAAAATCTTGTTCAGTAATAAGAAATGTAAGGTTCTGTGCTTAGATAGGAAAACAAATGCACACATGCAGGATAGGCGGTATCTCGCTAGGGAACTTGTAAGAAGGCTCTGAGTGTCCTAGTAGACCACATATTAAGTACAATTTAGCAGTACGTTACAGTGCCTAAAGAGTTAATGGGTTGTATCTGCAGAAGTATAATGTTGCAATCATGGGAAGTGGTAACACCACCCTATGTTGTTTTTCAGTCACTTGGTCTACTCTTTGTAATCCCATGGACAACAGCATTCCAGGTCTCCTTGTCTCCTAGATTTCACTCAAACCCATGCCCATTGTGTCAACAATGCTATCTAATGATCTCATCCTCTGCTGTCCCTTCTCCTTTTGTCTTCAGTCTTTTCCAGCATCACAGTCTTTTCCATTGAGTCCCTTCTTTGCATTATGTGGTTAAAGTATTTGAGCTTCAGTTTCAGTATTTGTCCTTCCAGTGAACAATCAGGGTTGATTTCCTTTAGAATTGACTGGTTTGATCTCCTTGCCGTCCAAGGGACCCTCAAGAGTCTTCTCCAGCACCACAATTCAAAGGCATCAATTCTTTGGTGCTCAGCCTTCCTTATGGTCCAACTTTCACAGCCATACTATATGGACCTTTATAAGCAAGATGATGTCTCTGCTTTTTAATATGCTGTCGAGGTTTTGCCATAGCTTTCCTCCCAAGGAGTCTTTTAATTTCATGGCTGCAGTCACCGTCTCCAGTGATCTTGGAGCCCAAGAAGGTAAAAATCTTCCATTGATTTTACTTCTTCCCTTCTATTTGCCAGGAAGTGATCCAACTGGTTACCGTGATCTTAGTTTTCTTAATGTTGGGTTTCAAGCCAGCTTTTGCATTCACTTCTTTCACCCTCATCATGAGGCTCTTAGGTCTTCTTCACTTTCTGCCATTAGAGTGATATTCTCTGCATATCTGAGGTTGTGATATTTCTCCCAGCACCCTTAATTCTGGCTTGTGATTCACCCAGTGCGACATTTCGCATGATGTACTCTGCATGTAAGTTAAGTAAGCAGGGTGACAGTATACAGTTTTGTTGTACTCCTTTCCCAATTTTGAATCTATCAGCTGTTCCATGTTTGGTTCCAACTGTTGCTTCTCACTAGCATACAAGTTTCTCAGGAGACAGGTAAGGTGTACCCTTACTCTTTCAGAATTTGTCACAGTTTGTTGTGATCCACACATTCAAAAGCTTTAGCATAGTCAATGAAGCAGAAGTACACTGGAACCTCAGATTGTGAGCACCTCAGTGCATGAGATTTTTGCAAGTCGAGCAAAAATATTTAATAAAATTTACTTTGGTTGACAAGCAGCAACTCACAAGACAAGCACCACATGATGAGGTAATGCAGGAAATCTCACAATGGACCTGATGGTTCTTCTCTCTCGCTGCGTAAAAAGCATAAACTAAGTGAAAGGCATTCAAGAGAAGGAACTGCCGAGACTTGGACTCCGGATGCTCCTTCCAGGAAGTTCCCTTCCCCTGTCCCTCCTCTCCTCCCTCTCGTCTCCTTTGCACCAGCCAGGACTGTTTTCAAAGCACGTACATGCACACAAAAACACACACATACACCCTCGTTGCCTGGCACCATCCAGCCCATCTCCTGTTGCCCATCTCTTCTCTCCTCTTATGAACAGAGGCAGGTTAAGACAAGAAACATTTCCAAACCGCCCAGGAAAGACCCCCAAAAAGACATTGCTGAGGAAAAAGGGAAAAGGCCATTTTGCCTCAGCGGCGGTGGCAGCAGATCCCCCGATCCAGCAGGGGATGCCGGACAGCAGCCAGCCTAGCAGCAACCGAGACCAGAATCTGCCTCAGAGTAGATCTGTAAGTGCTGGTTAGTTTGTTCTATTTCTGCTTTATATTGTGAGTTAATCATTGTTATTTATTTACTTTCCATTGTTTCCTATGTTTAAAAACCATGCATCTGGACTGGATTTTTCTCAAGTCAAAGCTAATGGTGGTGACAGCATTCCAGCTGAATTATTTAAAATCCTAAAAGATCATGCCGTTAAAGTGCTGCACTCAATATGCCAGCAAATTTAGATTGGAAGATGTCAATTTGTTACAATCCCAAAGAAGGGCAATGCCAAAGAATGTTCAAACTACTGTACAATTGCGTCCATTTCATACTCTCACAAGGTTGTGCTCAAAATACTACAAGCAAGGCTTCAGCAGTATGTGAACCAAGAACTACCAGATGTACAATTCTGAGAAATTGAGAAAGCCTTTTGGATTAAAGGTGAAACGTCTCCTACTGCAAGGTCAAAGAGAGGAAATTATTAAAGGAACTCTTGCCTTGGATGAAATGTGCCAAACAACTGGCCAAATCTACCTGCCTTTGCTGTTTCTTATAGGATGAAAATGAAACTCCTGCAAAAATCTGGCAAAATATGAAGCCTATTTGGCATTCTGTACAGTCAAAGGCTCAGCATTCAGATTAAATCTCCTGATTTCCCAAAGTGCTGAGTCATTTGGCTTGCACTGCAGTGTCTTTACAATGTTACAAACAATGGTCCTTACAGTACAGCCCTTGGATCATTTATTTTTCATTTCTCGTAGTTGGAAAGCTGTTCATCTCACAAAAAGGTGGTTTTGGATGTATCCTCATGTATAATCTCTAATGGGGAAAACCATGACTAGAAAACCATTTGTCTAGAAAACTGAATGAAAGTAGACTTGGACCATTTTTCTAAGATATGCACTATAGAATTAATTTCTATCAAATATCACATTTCAGTGTTCTGATATACGCTTATGTATAATTAGACTCCTATAACTTTGTCTATTGTACAATTGTGTTATTTAATCTTCCCAACTAGACCTATTTTCCAGACTGAACTAAATTGTAACAACCAGATTATCACTGGTACTTTGAAAGCTACACCACATTTCCAGAATTATTCTGCTGTGTACACAACCACACACATACTTTCTTAATTTTGGTTTGTCCATGCTAAGCAAAACTGCATTCCCACTTCATCTTCTACTGTTGTTCCCAAAAGTTTACATATAATATTCACAGCACCATTTATTTTTCTTTTTCCTCTCACTATCGCTTCTGTACAGATTTAATACAACCGAAACATGGTTTACACTGAGAGCTACAGGTAGCAGTGTTCCAAAGCTGCCGATAATTGGTGTCTGCCATGCCAGCTTACAGCAACTTATGTAAATCACAGCAAGGACCTTCCAACCCCTAAAGGCATGACTTAAAAAAAACCACAGTGTAGAAGCTAACTGTAGAATCTGAGTAATAGTCCTCTCCACTAAAGGGATCCAAAGAGACCACTGCAGCAAAGTCAAGTCAACCTTTTCAGAAAGTATACATTCACTTCTAAAGTTTAAACCCCTTTTGAGGGACAGAAAAGCAAGCTACATTTATAGCTCTATTTTTCAAAGATGTTTTCTCTTTGCTGGCAGAATCTTCTGTTTATCTTATTCGAAGGAGCTCCAGGCTAATCCCTTCGGATGTAGATTTTCTTGCTTCTTTTTGCAAAAGGATGTATATTTACTTGTATTAGTTCAACCATCTTTCACAATATCTTATGGGGTTTCTATTATTATATTGTTTTATCTGATCAATATAAGGTTCAGCACTCAAACCATGGGCACTGTGCTTTGGAAGGCTTACTGCTATACCATCTTTTATCATTTCACAGCATGAAATGCTCCAGAAAGAGTAAAATAGTTGGGCCAAAGAATGCTTAGGTGCAGATGTATCCAGAGGTGAAAGAGAAGGCTGATGTTGTAAAGAACACTAATTCATAGGAACCTGGAATATGAGATCCATGAATCAAGGTAAGCTGGATATGGTCAAACATGGGATGGCAAGATTGAACATCAACATCTTGGGAATCTGAACTAAAGTGGACAGGAATGGGTGAATTTAATTCAGATGACCACTACATCTACCACTGAAGACAAGAATCCCTGAGAAAAAGAGTGAGAAAAGCAGTAGTGGGGTACAATCTCAAAAACAACAGAAAGATCTTGGTTAGAATCCAAGATTATAATTGTCTACAACACCTTCTAGAACTCACACCAAAAAAGATGTCCTTTTCATCATAGAGGACTGGAATATTAAAGTAGGAAGTCAAAAGATAACCAGAATAACAGACAAGTTTGGCCTTGGAGTACAAAATGAAGCAAGGCAAAGGCTAACAGAATTTTGACAAGAGAACAAGCTGGTCATAACAAATATACTTTTCCAACAACTCAAGAGGCGACTCTACACATCACCAAATGGTCAACACTGAAATCAGATTGATTATATTCTTTGCAGTTAAAGATAGAGAAGTTCTATATGGTCAGTAAAAACAAGATCTGGAGCTGACTGTGGTTCAGATCATGAGCTTCTTATTACAAAATTTAGGCTTAAATTGAAGAGTGTAGGGAAAACCACTAGGCCATTCAGGTATGACTACAATCATATCTCTTATAAATATATAGCGGAGGTCAGGAATAAATTTAAGGGATTAGATCTGGTAGACAGAGTGTTGAAGAACTATGGACAGAAGTGCATAACATCATATAAGAGGTAGCTACTAAAAGAAATATAAATGCAAGAAAGCAAAGTGACTATCTGATGAGGCTCTACAAATAGCTGAGGAAAGAAGGAAAGCCAAAAGCAAGGGAGAAAGGGAAAGATACATTCAACTGAATGCAGATTTCTAGAGAATAGCAAGGAGAGATAAGAAAGTCTTTTTAAATGTACAGTGCAAAGAAATAGAGGAAAACAATAGACTGGGGAAAATCAGAAATCTCTTCAAGAAAATTGGAGATACCAAGGGAACATTTCATGCAAAGATGCCCATGATAAAAGACAAAAATGGTAGGGACCTAACAGAATCTGAAGAGATAAAGAATAGATGGCAAGAATTCACAGAAGACCTATACAAAAAAAGATCTAAATGTCCCTGATAACCATGATGATGTGGTTGATGACCTAGAGATGGACAGCCTGGAGTGTGAAGGCAAGTGAACCTTAGGAAACATTACTAGCAACAAAGCTAGCAGAGGTGGTGGTATGCCAGCTGAATGTAAAATTCTAAAAGATGCTGCTGTTAAAGTACTGCACTCAATATGCCAGCAAATTTTGAAAACTGGCCACAGGATTGGAATAGTTTAATCTCAAAAAATGGCAGTGCCAAAGAACGTTCAAACTACAGTCCAACTGCATTTATTCCACACACTAACAAGGTTATTCTCAAAATACTACAAGCTAGGCTTCAGCAGTATGTGAACTGAGAAGTACTAGATGTAATATCTGGATTATGAAGAGGTAGAGGAACTAGAAATCAAATTGCCAACATTCTCTGGATCATGGAGAAAGCAGGGGAGTTCCAAAAAATATCTACTTCTGCTTCATTGACTACGCTAAAACCTTTGACTGTGTTGACCACAACCAAATGTGGCAAATTTAAAAAGAGATGTCAGTAGCAGACCACCTTACCTGTCTCCTGAGAAACTTGTATGCTTGTCAAGAAGCAACAGTTAGAACCGGATATGGAACAAAGAATTGGCTCCAAATTGGAAAAGGAATACAACAAGGCTGTATCTTGTCACCCTGATTATTTAACTTACATGCAGAGTACATCATGTGAAATGCTGGGCTGGATGAATCACCAGCTGAAATTCAGATTGCTGGGAGGAATATCAACAACCCAACACCACTCTCATGGCAGAAAGTGAAGAGGAATTAAAGAGCCTCTTGATGAGGGTGAAGGAGGAGAGTGGAAAAGCTGGCTTGAAACTCAACATTAAAAAAACTAAGATCTTGGCAACTGGTCCCATCACTTCCTGGCAAAAAGAAGGAGAAGAAATGGAGGCAGTGACAGATTTTACTTTCTTGGGTTCCAAGATCACTGCGGATGGTGCCTGCAGCCATGAAATTAAAAGATGCTTGCTCCTTGGGAGGAAAGCCATGGCAAATCTAGACAGCATATTAAAAATCAGAGACATTGCCTTGATAACAAAGGTCATTATAGTCAAAGCTATGGTTTTACCAATACTAATGTATGGCTGTGAGAGCTGGACCATAAGGAAGGCTGAGCATCGAAGAATTGATGCCTTCTAATTGTGGAGAAGGAAATGGCAACCCACTCCAGTATCCCTGCCAAGAAAAGCCCATGGACAACAACAAAAGGCTAAAAGAGAGGACACCAGAAGAAGAGCCTCTCACATCAGAAGGAATCACAAGTAG
>JANHZU010007133.1:22668-32762 GCA_032468055.1 Acrochordus granulatus
TTCAGAGGTGGTCCTGTAGTGCAAGGAAGACCTGCAGGAGCTAAAGCAGCAAGGTAGAAGGCTTTCTTCAGTAGAGAAAGATTTGCTTTGAATCTGATAAGGCGCAGCATAAGGTGAAAGCTTAAGGCATGCTGAATTGTTTTAGGTTTATTTATTCATTTATTGATTCATTTACTAAATACATTTACACAATGATTCTGGGTAGCACACAACATTAAAAATCAACAATATAAAACCTCAGAAAGACACATACATCTCACATGGCAATGACAAACACAATAATATAAGCCACTTGTCCACTGAGAATTAACTGGGATCTCCAGGTCTGCTGCAAACCCATGTCTTCCGGGCCTTCTGGAAAAGTAGCAAGGAAGGAACCAACCTTATTTCCAAGGGAATGATGTTCCTAAGGGAGGAGCTACTACAGAAAAGCCCCTTTTTCTAGATCCCATCAGTATACTTACATAATAGATGGGACCCACAATATATCCAGCCTTTTTGCTTTGGTGGCTCAGATAAATGCAGCTGGGGAGATGTGATCCATCCTATACCGTGCCCCCAAGCCATGAAGGAGTGTGAGCAAACTGACTTGTATTCCTGTCTCCTTCTTCCAGAATTACAAAATCCTCCAAGTGTTGTAACACTTTCTTTGAGCTTTTTGAAGAAAATATCTTTAGTGCACTGATCTTGAAACTGCCTTTGATGAAAAGTCAACTGTGGGTGCATCTACTGACTTATTTTGCCGAGATAAACAGGATACATTTCAAAATGTGATATCTGAGGAGATGGATAGACTTCTTGGAACAATATGCTCCACCACTGTATCTTTCTCCAAAGTGGCTCAAACTTCTAGCCAGTAGGATATTAATACTATAAATCTCTGTTAGCCTTCAATGTAGACCAGACTAGGAAACCAAAGTTTGGCAAGCTAAGATTATTTTTATTATGAAGTTACACTAACAGAAGTCTGAATGCATCTCCCTCTCCCTCCCATTATCTTTGAGAAAAACTAGAGAGGGTCAAGCTGAGACACTTTCTCAAATTACATGCTTTCTCTGATATAAATTTATTTTGTCTAACTTGTTTTGCTTGGGGCTCCTCCTCCTGTTCCTCAAGTTATTCTTACAGTCCATTACAATTTCTATTTACTCTACAAAATAGCAGAATGTATCCTTGAGGCAGTTGTTCATGCTCTTCTTTCTTAAAAAGCCTGCCTGAATCCCTCAAAGATGGGTGATTATGGGCTAGTTTGTAACTTCCCATAGTTAGAAAAGGTGGCTGATAGAATTATGCTTCTTAACTACAGGCAGACCTGGAGAAAACAGATTATTTTGCCCATTTTAAAGTAACTTCAGATTGGGCTAAAGGAGTAAGATTGCCTTGATTATCTTAATGTATTATTTTTGTCAGGGGATTGACAGAGAGAGTGCAACCCTGTTGGTTCTTTTTGATTTTCCAGCTTCTTTTGATATCATTGCCTCAGAAGAAGGGCATAGCTTTGTAATGGTGCCATTATTCAGTCTCTAACACTTTAATTATCAACATGAAACTACTGAAGGGGATCAGAAATTTTGGAGTTGTGTCTATCAGTAAGCTGATGACATCAAGATTTATTTTTCAAGAAAGTGGTGTGGCTGCCCTGAATGCTTGTCTGCAAATAGTAATAGGCTAAATGAGAGAAAAATTGAAACTGAATCCAGAGAAGGCAAAGAAGCTTATTGTAAGGGTCTATATTTCATGAGAGATGATAGATCAGCTGCTCTGAATGGGATTTCATCCTCCATGAAGAAGATTTTTGGATACAACTCTTCGGTTTCCTAAATTGAAGAAATAATTAGGAACACTTTTTATCAGATTCAGTTTGTGTGCAAGCTGTACCCTTTCTGGAATATAATGACCTTAAAACTGTGGTCCATTAATTGCTTGTGACTACAGTAGTGCATTATGTACAGGTTTACCTTGGAATCTAATACAGAAACTTCAGTTGCTGGAGTCTAACTGTTTATTAGCTTTTAAAAAACATTGCTTTGTGTGGGGTTTTAACTGTTTATTATTATTATACTGTAGGTGTTTTACCTGTTTGCTTCAATTGCTATTTTAAGCTTTTATTGCCTTCATTTTAAATTTGTAGTTAATCAATGAGATGGAAGTCACTATACACACAAACACATACACTTAAAAAATCAAAATGGAGTGTGTTAACATGCATAGATGTAAAACAGAAGAAGCTCCTCTAATCCTCTAAAGACAAGGCTGTGATGGTTGAGGCACCTTTAAAAGGCCCCTTCTTATGGACAGGTTATTTCCCCAGAGATCCAGAATGATTGGGCTCCTTTCTTAGGCCATTTTAATCACTCCTTTCACTCTTCCAGAGATTTTTCCATTGGCAGTGAACTCTTCAGTCCTGACATACCATGGATATTGTTGGGAGAGGTTAACTTATCCAGCTGTTGTCTGCCAGAACTTTGTGATACATGACAAGTTAGTGTATTTATCCAGGATTAAAGGCGAAACGTCTTCGACTTGAGAAAAATCCAGTCCAGATGCCTGTTTTTTAAACGTTGTTGCGATGCAATTACCCTGGATGAGTGAGAGTCTTCACAGACATGACACTTCTTACAGTAAATTACTTTATATTCAGGATGATTCTTTAGATACATTTGGTACAAAAGTCTAAGGTTCAAGCCACTATAACAACAGGTAAAAAATACTAAACATTATTCATGCATTCTTATGTCATCTGACATAGTGAACCATCTGATGAATGATTCAGACTTTAAATGGTAGTTTCCATTCATCGTTATAATAGACTTGGTACTTCATAAATTCTTGCCAATAGAAAATAGCCAGTTTTCTATTTTTAGCAAAGGTTAATAATTAAATTAGAAAGAAAAAATGGGCTTATTAAAAATTTGAAACTTTTTTTAAAAGTTTTTTCTTAATCTTGTTTTATATCGAAAGTATCTTTTGGTATGGCAGGCCCTCTCCAAAAGTTGAAGATCATAAATGGTTTACAATATTTTGAAGAGGAATAAAATATGATACCCAGGCCTTAACAAAACATTGCAAAAAATAAGACAATACTTGTTGCAAATACATTTAATTAATAAAATAAAGGAGTTCCAGGATCTATTTTTCACAAATATGGAGTGTAAGTCACGACAGTCTGAAATATATTTGTGATCTTTTAATGCATTTGAACTGCGTGCATGCCATCTTTGAACTCTATTTCACCACAAGCTGACGGACCATGATTAAAAAGTATTTATGAATACTTCTTTGCTTGAGAAAGTATACGCAGCATTGCACTGGAAAATGTTGCAGTGAAGGAAGGAAGTAGAAACCAGGACAATGTGAGCCACTGAATGACTCTGAGCCGATTAACCTCTCTCTTCCCACCCATCTCACAGGGTTGCTCTTATGGAGAGAAAAGGAGAAGGGAGCATTTTGATTTGTACTAAATAAAAATGGGATAAAAATAAATAAATAAATAAGCAAATGGGCAAGGAAGGGCAGGTGAAAATGGAAAGACCCTACAAGAATGGGGAGTGCAGGACATTATTTTTAAAGGCTTAAAGTCTTTAATCGTTTTCTCTTTTCACTGCTTTTTTTGCTCCCATTGGTTGAATTATAAGCAATTACGTTCTTCAAATCATGAAACATCCCTCTGATTACTGCCATGTGTACTGATAGCACTAAATACATATATAAAATATTAAGCACTCTAAAAGTCAGAGTAAAAGCTGTTGTTTAAATTGTGGCACCCATTGTGACATCTTCCATAAATCAAGGAACTACCAAATTTAAAAAGGTGTAAAATACCATTCCTGATTATGCTATGGCTCTTACGCACTCAAGTGAACCACACAACAACTTTTTGTCAGTCCTTATCAAGACCTTTTCCCTGTAGATCCAAATTGTAGCATCTGTCTCAAAGTACTCAAAGTACTTTGAGTACAGTGTAGGCAATAAATAAACTTGGAATTGCAACCAATTGCAATTACCTAGCAGGGACAGGGAATCATGTTTTCATGATATCTCAAGATACCAAAGTATACTTTGAAAAACAGCTCTTAAATGTAACTCTAAGTTCTTATATACAAGACTTATATAACCCAGTTTCTTCAGGTTACCAAAATACAAAGTTGGATCTCAGCATCCAGCTTGTAATTCTATGCTTACCTCTCAAGCTGGACTCAATGGGATTGACTTCTGAGTAGAACAGATATAGAATTTGGACATTAAATTGTCATGCATATATGGAAAGAATAATAGTTTCTCATAATCTCTATTAGATAGTGTAACATTTAAAAAATGATTTCATTCAAATTATTTTTTTCAAGAAAGCCAAACCCACCTTAAACAAAGCTTGCACATAGAAGAAGAATGAAACATATTTAAAGTTCTTATTTGCAGAATGTTAAAACATAAAGCAATTTATAACATAAAAAGGAACACATTTTTCTTTGGCTCTGCTATTAAAATACAATTCATTCTAAGTGAAAGTTCAATAATTTTAAGAGAATATGGGAAAGCTTCATCTGTTTGCATAACTTTTGTTCCTATTTTTTGTTAAAACAAAGGCTTGGAACATGAATTATAAAATGTCATGATTAACAAGTATGACTGCGTTTTAAAAGAACATATATTTTTTTTAATTTTATTTTTTTCCCCCAGGGCTACTAGCCATAAAAAATGGGTCAGCTATCAAGTGATTTGGGGAGGAATTAAATTAGAACAGAATGAATCAAAACGCATTTGTTCAGCCAGCTACATAATCAAAAGTTAAAGATTCCAACTGTACCATTTACTACCCCACTTTCCCAAGTAATCCCCTTTTTGTGATAATATTTTGCTGCAAGTTTAGCTGAAGTTAGTTTTAGATTTTGGCATGAAGCACAGTCAAATAGCATTTCACTGACAGCTGGGAGCATGTCTACTTTTAAGGCAGAGCTACAGTGGCATCACAAAAGAAGTCCAAGAGAGCGGATACAGAGGGCCACCAACTTACTGGCACATTAAGATGTGAATCCTGATTATAATTCTCCTCAACTGGTTATTATTATGAAAGAATCTAAACACAAAGGGATCCCCAACTCACCAGTGTTTGATGTTTTGTAAGATCCCATATCTTAGAGTTTCTCTCTTGTAGAATGAAAGTATTTTAGATTTTTAGACACAGAGCTTGACTTCAAGGTGTCATGGCTGTTTTTGAATAGTGGGCTTTTGACAATGAAATTAACTCCTGTGATCATGTAAGCAATGAGGAGAAAAAAAATTCAAACTGGGCACCTAAGGTTAAGCACTTCAATTGGCAAATGCAAGCTATGGCCTATGGGACTTGAACAGTGACCAGATTTTCAAAGACTCTAGGCAGCTGCAATTCTCATGAATTTACTGTAGAATTTAAATCAATGGAAACTGTGGGTGACCATCCTATTTATTTCCACCACAGGAAACATTCCTTTCATATTCTATAATGGGCTGAAATGTGTGATTTTGTACATTACTCGGCACTTTTAAAGCCTGAAGCAGCCGTCTTAAAGTTAAATTCAGAAAATACAAAATATTAAAAGCCAAAATGAAAAACTCCACACATAACCTGAGTCAGATAGCTGGAAGGAAGAGTCTCACCAATGACAACAAAGCTGTTCCGTGGCTTCCAAAGAATTTCTTTGAGATCCATTTGGGTTGGACTAAACAAAGTTGTCCTGCAAAATTTTAAAAATGGGATTTGTTCATCTTTATTCTTACAAGAGCAACGAAGGACTCAAACATTATTACAACTACCCCCTTTTACGCACATTTCTTGTGACTAGTAAAATATAAAGGTTGTTATGCACAGTGAGATTTCTCTTCAACCTATCTGCTACTGAAAGGGATTTCAAAGCTGTGAATATGGAAATATTTTACATCCATGTAAAATTACATTACTTTACCATGAATTTCTATTGAGAAGGAAAACGGGAACATATTGGCACTTTACTGGTACTATCACCTCAATGTCTTTTTTTCATTGCCTGCAAGGATCTTAGCCCGTGGAGCCCTAAGCTTTCTTTCTCAGTCATTGTGGAAGGCAAACATTAAGTCGCTGCATCTTGTTGATTTTCGGCTCAGGACTCAACTGAGAAAACAGATGACTGAAGCCTTATTGTATAAATATCCCAGTCTCTGGTAACAGGCATGAAGTCGGGAAATAGAGGAGGTCTCTGATTTTTATTTATTTTGGGTCTTCAAGTCAGTTTAACTCCCGACAACCGCCGGGACTAGTCCCTGCAGTTCTCATGGCAAGGGTTTTGGGATGTCATTGCCTCCTTCCTAAGGCTGAGGGATTGGCTCAAGGTTACTCAGCTGATTAAGGTGGGAGTAGAACTCATAGACTCCCAGATTCTAGCCTGGGTCTTAACCAAATAGCAAATGCCAACCTGGCTCTGATTTTACAGTAAAAAAATATGAGTTCTTACCATTTTTTTCCTTTCTTTGCTGAGGCACAACTCATCTTCAGAAGGTCCAAAAGAACTATCCTCCCATCCGCCCCCACATACCTTTGGATAGTTAATTTCACATGAGGTGCAGGAAAGCAGACAAGAAAAACACTGGAAGTCTGCTTTCAATTTCATCATAAAG
The DNA here is from genome assembly GCA_032468055.1 of Acrochordus granulatus. Classification (NCBI taxonomy): domain Eukaryota; kingdom Metazoa; phylum Chordata; class Lepidosauria; order Squamata; family Acrochordidae; genus Acrochordus; species Acrochordus granulatus. Next base: position 29,296 of record JANHZU010007133.1, read on the forward strand.
AGATATTATGGGAAAGATTACAAGGAGCTCAACAGCACACTGAAAAGACTATTTCATTCACATCAGCGTGCAAGAAGGTTGCCTTGCGGATTGCCACTGTGTACATTTTCCTAGAAATGTAAAAAGGAGAGCACGTATTCTTGCCATTTGTGTCTCCCCACAAATAGTTTTTGCTATAAATATTGTGTAAATTTTGTTTGTTGAATTTTTCATTCATATTCTGTGGACTGATACAGCTTTCTGAGCAATTCGGTGTGAAATATTTGAGGACTTTCTCCAAAGAAATAAGCAAGCAAATATAAATCCTTCTTTCTTGCAGTACAGATGCGGTAGATATTAAAAGGGAATTTAAAGCCCACAACTGAATTAAGGAAACCATATTGTTTTGAAAAAGAAAATATATAGAAGAAAACCAGCAGCCTATATTTTGAGTATTGCCCCAGTTTTTTATTATTTAACTTTCTGGAAAATAATCTGTATTTTTTATTATTGTAAAAATCATTGTTAGGTATGGATAAATCCATGTATCTGTATTTTCAAACACACAATTTCCCTCCATTATTTCACCCATTTTGAACTAAAGCATAATTTTTGCACATATTTTCATACTTTTTTTTGGTAAGCACAAGTTTTGGCAATTTTCACACATTTATCATCAGAGAACTGCACGTAAAATTGAAAGAAATATGAAAATAGGAAGAACATTGTTCCAAGTTAAATATTAGTCTGAGAAGTGGATACAAAAATGTGAACGCATTTTTTCCCTTCATCTCCAAAATGAAGTGATACCGCATATTGCACAGGGAATTGCACAAGCTGTTACAAAAGCAATTATTACCATTTTATTAACTGACTGGATAATGAAATAGAGATGAACAATCTCCACTATCCCAGCATCCCAAAATTGGCAAGTTTAAACACATATGGAATAGAAGGTTTTTTTCTGCTGTTGATAATAATATCCAAAATGAGTAAGAGGAAATAGAAGAAAATGGGGATGTCCTTCCAGTTATGTTTTTGCCCCCCACCTGATAACTTCCTTTGAGCTCATGGAAAATCAAGACTCTAAGCTGTAGTCCCTAAGATGTCCATTTTGCCTTAAAACTATAGAATAACTATCATTCTCTGTTATAAAATATGTAAATATATCAATGGATCCAATGAAAAATTGTACATAAAGTCTCATATAAAACATAGCTTTCACTATTTATAAAAACATAGCAATACATCTTTGAAATGGTAGCAAATCCCAAATATTATATGGTTTGTAAATTTTAAATATAGATGTATATTTATGAATAATCCAGCTCAACATTCATTCTGTAAAATTTTTCCTTTGAAAATATTGGTAAATATAACATTTTAAAATGGTATTTCATTTTTCAAATCATTATCCAGTTGATTACATTTCAAAAGATCATAGTTTACTATTTTGTAAATACATTTTATCACTAAAACATAATAAAACTAACTGTGGCTACGCCCCATATTTTTATGTTTTACAAAATAAATGTCACTTCTCTAAGGTGTTCTTATTTAGTTGAGAGCATAAAATGAAATTCTGCACTTCATGGATCAGTATTGTAGATTTATAGGATATATACAGAAATTCTTTAGCATTAACCACTAACTCTTGATGAAATTGAGTAGCAATACTGTGTTTTACATGATCAGATCATGTGACCTAACAGCTTTCAGGTTTGTGAGAAGTACAGATTATTTGTCATTTCTCTGCTGCAAACATTTTTGAAGTTGTAGCCTCTTTTCAAAATGGAAATCTTCTCTTATGCTATTTTCTAGGCTTATTGAAGTGGTTGACATTCCAAGCCGCTCTTAGCCACAGCTGATGCTGGGAGCTACAGTTACGAAAAATAATTCAATAACATGTATGTCTGCAGTGGCATTAGGGTACATGAATCAATATGATGAACCAAGAAAGACTATGTTGAAACATGGCTTGGTATTTATTAGCTTTGTTAGTGAGGGCTTTGGTGGAAAAATTAGGTTTTCAACTCCAAATCAAGTCAAGCAAAGTTTTCTAAAAAATTAAGAAGTGCTCTCTTTATTGCAGATTCTTATAACTACAGAACTATAACTATTATAGTTATAATAACTGTAAACTTTATAAGGGTTAATTTCTATGTGAATATATAAAGTGGCCTCTAAAAATGTCAATTACTCTTATTTCAAAAACAATTGGAAATAATGCTTTTCTAAGACTGGATGCCAGCATAGAGTCACATTTCATATGTTGCGTTGCTATGTATATGTTGGTAAAGGTCTTGACAGGAATGTTTAAATTGGAAAGTAAAAAAGAAAAGAACATATAACCATTTGTATAAACCAAACATCATAAAATTGGGAGGCATAATGACTTTTTGTTTGGTTAATATTATGTTTTGGGAGTTCTGCACAAGTTTTTAAATGGATTTTGAGGGTTTTCTATTTAAGATCATTTTTTAAAAAAATATTGGCAAGTGTGCAGCCAGTTTGAACTTCTGCTTCAATAGTGAGGGCAAAGCCAGTTTAACTTCTTTGATTTTTTATTAAAAAGTAAGCCTTTGGGTTGGCAGGTATACTGTTGCTGCAAGTTGTTAGTATGTCAATTACATGGGCTTGATGTATTTTTAAATGTCTTGATATATTGCCACACACTATGCAGTAGAAAGAAAGTGATGTTGTGTTACCTCCTTGAAGTAAATAAATATTTCTTAAGTTTGTCAAATTAGTGAAATAAGAGGTAGATGATACGGAACCTCATAGTTGGGGTGTTGTCACAAAAGCAATGAGGATGAACAGAAAGCCATTCTTCCTTCGAGTGTTGGAATTGATGTATGGTCCTGAAAAAGCTGGCCTCATAACCTGACCACAAGCTCAGCTCCTTTTGCTCATGCAAGTGAAATAACCACGAGCAGTTTTTGTAGTGCTTATTGTAGTAATTAGAGCAGCTGGGACCTGAATTTGCAATATGTTAGTTCAACCACAAGCACTTTCAGATTTAATACCTCAGCTACTTTGGATGTCTTCCACATATAGCTAGCACAGTTGATTATATAAATTGTTTTTATGCAGTTTAAATAAAGTATGGTGTGCTCATGAGAATGGATGCAATGCCAGTTTTAGAAATTGTCAAATACAAACCTGATTCCTTTTTTTTTAAAGTCACCATTTTTTAAATGTTCTGTGTTATTTCCTCTTACTTGCTCTTGACTTTTATACTTTGAGACAAAAGAAAATTGAATATATTTACAGTTTTGCTCTAGCTCTGGCTTTAATACAATGTGAATAAAATAAATATATTTATTTTAGAATTAGATTTGTTAATCATATAAGAAGATAGAATCATTAGAATTGTTAATCATTAAGAAGATAGAAAGGGAAGGGAAGGGAAAGGAAGGGAAAGGAAGGGAAGGGAAGGGAAGGGAAGGGAAGGGAAGGGAAGGAACGGAAAGGAAAGGACAGGAAAG
>JANHZU010007133.1:48098-61231 GCA_032468055.1 Acrochordus granulatus
GGCATTGCTTTACTGGATTATTGTATGCTGACCAGAGTCACCTTTGGTAAAATGGGCAGTCATATACTGTAAATCTGGATTAATACATATACAGACTTTATTCTACTAATGATATGGGAAACATATGCTGTAATTAATATTACACTGCTGTATTTCCCATAGTGTGAAATTAAGAAAACATGGATTTGATTAACTCCAGCGACAGAGATAGGATGAATGAAATTAAAGTTTTTAACACATAGTAATAGTCAGGTATCTAAACTATTTGACATTTGGAAGCATTTGAAGTTATTTTGTTGTGACAGTGTTTTTAAGGATAATGGGGAGAGAAAATGAAGAATGTACAATATCACACCTGATACACAATTTTAATATGGATTTCGCTGTGAGTAATTTGGTTAATTTGATATATCAGTTTTTCTTTAAAGTGACAAAAAAACCTTAGATATTTTAGTGACATGACAAAAGTTACAATTACATGTAGATTAAAACTACAGAATCCATTTGCAGAGGTGCTTCATCAGACAACAGAAACACACCCCACTCAAAAGCTCACACCGTTCTAATGTGTGTGTGTGTATATATATATATATATATACACATACACACACACACACACACATATATATTCTGTGTATAAGAATGTTATAATTATATAATATTTAGGCTACAGTCCTGAATTGAATTCCTGGGAAGTAAATATTTTTTTAACTTAACCAGAGATAAGTTTCCTTCTAAGATGAAAAATATAAAAATCTTGCTTTATTCTGAAGGTATAAATAATCCAAGGTTAGAAATAAAATTACAAAGTACTATACCTTAGAGATTACAATCCTAATTTTGGAGCAGAATAAATTCCATTAAATAGAGTTTGTGCTGCATGTTATTTTAAGTTTTTCAAGTAAGAATACAGGACTAAAGAAAATGTGACTCATCAACAATATAAAATTACTCATTCCCAAAGGATTATTGCATTACTAACATATGTTCGGGGCATGTTTTACAACTTTTTCAGCTATAATAGCCATATATTTATTAATACAGTGTTGGAAAGAGAAAAGATTTAAAGATGTCCGCATGATATTGAACTACATACTGAAAATTTGGATTTTATTGATGCATGAGAATTCTGAAATTATCATGCATAGGGTTTTAACAAAATGATTGTTTTACTTTGATGGGTGGAATTTACCATAACCAATTTAAAATCCTGGATTTATTTGTTAGATTTATATTCTGCCTTTTATTGTATATATGCTTCATTTCCACTTATGAACTAGCTTTTTATTAGCCTTTTAAAAGATTAAACAAGCCCAAGCTTTAATCAGAAACTTGAGTTATTTTCTTTTCACATATTACACTGTCTCTAACCTATTGAAACTTCAAATTAATGAAAATCCAACTAGAATAAAAACTTCAACAACTTTACCTCAAACATTGAGGGAAAGTACTCACAATTTTGTTTTTGTACACGTACATTTTATAAGGCAGTGATAAAAACTGAATTTAAAGTCAACGTTCATGTTATTGTTTACATGTTTAATTCATCCTAGGATGGTCTTGGGCCCTACTTCTTTTAGGCAATGTCTCTACTTGAAAGTGCCTCCTCATTTAAACCAGCCCTTATGCAGTTTTAAACATACAGAAAATTAAGGTAAGTAGGCTGTAATTTCTCACTTAGGGTTAGATTTTAGGTAATAGACTAAACAATAAAAGCAAAAATAAGTGTGTCGGTCTGCCCTTCTGTAGCATTTCTCCAGCATGTGGTAGAACCTAGTTTACCTTGGGCAAGTTTAGTACTGCTAAGAAGGTTTGGACTTAATTAGTATTTGGATGGGAGACCCACTAGGAAGCTTCATATCTATATGTTAGACTTGGAACTATAAAGTAAAAATTCCAAAAAGGAAAAGATAAAGTACTTGCATAACTCTCAAGAAACTGTATGAACATGTCTAGGTAATCACCACAACTCAGACTTCATTCAAGGAAATATTTATCTTATTTAAATTACGTTATACAAATTGTATACAAAATTACAAGCTTTTTGCTGGTTGGTAACACACATTTACAAATGACTTGTATAGTCCTAACCTTATCTATCTTCTGCTAGCTTTCCTCTCAAGGAAGAGAAAACAAAATTAAGATTTTTATATTTCCTTCCAAGCCACCGTAATGTTTTTCAACATATTGGCAATAAAAATGTACCTGCTGTTTTTGAAACTCAGATACTGCCCCTCATAATTTTTCTATTTGTTTTCCTACAAGTGGTTGAGAATCTTTTTTTATGAAATCATTATGTTTCCAAATTCTTCTTACTTAGGAAAACCTAATGTTACTGTCTCGAGCAAAACTGAATTGAATTTATATCAAGGAAAACTGAATGTACTCCAAGTCTTTTAATGCTAACTCCATCCCCTTGTTAAAACTATAAACAGTATTTAATACTTCTGAGATGACAGGACTAGTGGAAAAATATATTCAGTCATATGTTGTTGGAAAATTCATACTTTCTTATTTTCTTCATGTGTACTGGAAAGTTTCAGATGGAAGAATCAGCCAACATCTATTAAGTTTGTATTTTTAGAAATGACACCACTGAAATAGTTTATATATTTGGATCATCTTCCTTTGAACATCAGCATTAGTTTCTCTTCTAATGAAAACTTTTATATAATAACTTAATTTGAATTTAAACCTTTCTGCATGCACAAGGTATTATAAATTTGAATGTATGTTAATACATTCCTTTAATTTTTTTCTGTTCCCATTTCTAGATAATACAGAACTAAAAGCTTTGTTGGCTTATTTTAACAGAAAAATGTTGGGAAAAACTCTATTCTTTCTATTCTTTAACCCTTAAATTTATAAACTAAGTTCAACATACAGTTTATGGGAAATGCCATAATTCTAAATCTCATTAATTTTACATTTAGATTTAATTTTGTTCTCTTAAAAGTATACAAGCAGAACTAGGATTGGTTGACAGCCAGGTGTCATGAAGTCACAACAATGATGTCATAAACATACTGAGAAGTGTGTCAAAATAATGATCCCTCTCTGGATTTTCTGAATTTATTTTGCACCTCAGCTTCCACTATAGCTTTCCAGCAGTTTTTCATAAACATATTTGAATGGTTTAATGAGAAGAGAAAAACCAATGTTTGAACTGTTATTATTACTAAAATTGTTGTTGTGGAGTTGGGTATTATTTAGGAGTTGGTATTATTATTTGTTACTCCCAAGCTGTCAACAACTATTTATTTTGCAAGCGCTTTGGAATAGAGATCTTCATTTCCTGGGATTTCAAATCTTTGCATTCCAAAATGTCCATAAACTACCTTAAAATTAGAAAAGCTTCAAAAGCAGATTCAGACTCAATGTGCATTATATGTATCCAAGTTTATGCAATGAAGACCTCAATATCGATGAGTCTTATAACATAAGATCACTAAACACTTACATGAATATTATGGACTATTTTGTTTGCTGTTCAAATATTTTTTATAGTAAGCATATATCTTGATCTGGGGTTGGGTCAAATGATGAGAATACTGCTCTCTGATTAAATAGTAAGATAGACTAACCTATAATTTTAGTAATAGCTGATGGTACACATATCCCTAAATTGCAATGAATTGGAAATTGCAAACTTAGTTTCACATAAAATTAACCATTAAGAAAAAAACTGAAATTATTAATTTTCATTAACCTTATGCTCTAATTGTTTGTCTGTACTTAAAAAAGCAAAGATTTGATTAACATCAGCATTATAGCCATTCTATAAATGCTTTTCTAAAATCCTATATCTTCCCAACAATTTAACAGAAATTGTTATTTTTTTATTTGTATTTTAGACCTTAATCTAAAAATAAGAATTTCTAACACTTTAATCTTAAGCATATGTTCTTGGAAATAATTACTTTATTGTTCAAGGAGACTTTTTCTTAAAAGCCTACATTTGATTATGTTGTAAACTATCTAAAAGACAAAAAAATGATAATCGTTTCTTTTTTGTTTAAAAAAAGCCTCGCTAATTAAGCAGCTTTTTTAAAATAAAATTTGAATTGGTAAATCAAGGCTAAACTTACATGATAGGAAACAGTGAAATAAAAAATATTTTATTGGGTTTAATCATGGTTGCGTGTTCGTACAATCACTGAGTTACATTTTCCAAAATGCAAACCACTTCCACTGCAGACAATTCCTCTGTGTTAGAAGAAACGAAAGACTGTCTCCCAGTTTAATCTGCTGAAGACTCCGAATGTCAAAACCTCCTACAAGAATCAACCCTAAGTTTGTGTATCCTCATTCACTCTGCCGTTCCACGAGGCAGTATGGATGGAAATGGGTGGGGGGACTCTCTAATTAATCAAAGTCAGATCTGCCCGAATGCCTGGAGTTGTTGCTGATCCTTGTCCCAGCTTCTCCGATGTTCTCTCTCTGCGTTTCTACCTTGAAAAGTTCTAGTCTGAGATGGGAATGCCTGAAGGGTTTGCACAGTAAGTCAATGTGAAATTATCTCAGCAGGAAGAAGTTGCTTTTCAGCTTAAATGATTTAAGGCAGCAATTTTTCACACTCTCAAACTCTGACAAACGCACAGATTGCCTCTCATGTTTGACTTCAAAATATTCAAAGAAAAGCTATTTTTATTAAAAACACTCTAGAGAAAATTGTATGTCACTTGTTCTCTGATATAACTTCATTTCTCCTGACAGTGACAATTTTCACCTCAGTACAATTTCTTTATTTTTTCCAAAGCTAATTCTGCTTAATATTAGTATTTATACAAACTCATATCAACTTGTCTCTGTGAAACATTCAGGGGTGTCAGGTAAATGTTGCTCACTGTCAATCATTTTCTTTGGCACTCTAAAGGATCAACAGATTAAAATCTGAAGCTAGTTGCTTGGGATGGGAGTGTTTTATTTGCGAAGGAGAATTTAATAAATGATTCCTTTACTAGATAAAAATAAGCCCTGGAAACAGAAAAGTTCAAGGCATTAAAGTATCAACACGGTGCAAAGAACTGAAAAAGTTTCTTGCTGGAAGCTGATTCAGTCTACACCTCTTGCAACAACAACAAAATCAAAGAAGCGCATTTTGTCTTATTCAGCTTATGACTTTACTCATCAATATAGAACTTAAATTACCTTTATTTGATCAAGGTTGAATTTTGCATACAAAGTTTCTTTGTACTGCATATAGTCAGCGTCAAAGGGAAGAAATTTGCAGAAATATTTGAATTCTGAAAATTTTGACCTACACATAAATCTGCCAATATGTAAAAAGCATTGGTGGCCTGAGTCTTGAAATCATTCTTCTGGAATGATGCTGCTATTCTCACCAAAAATCGGCATCCATAATTATGTCATCAGTTCTACACAAAGAAATAGCTTGGACGATGGACTAATTAACATTATTGTACAGATTCATTAGGGTTAATTAACATATGTATTTACAATATTTCTGGATAATATAAACAAAAAGAACTTTTTAAAAGAACTTACAATTGGCAACAAATATTGTACGTCATTTACTTTCTGGCAGAAATTAAATTGCAAATCAAAAGTACATATATTTTTATTCCCAAACATATCATAACATTTAAGAGAGAATTTACAATGTAGCTGTACCTAGTTTAAATGAACAACATTAAAAATGGAGAAAAAAGCCTCGTTAAATGACTGACTGAGGATATCTGCAAGGTTTCTATGCAATTATTGTTAAATTCCGCCCAGTCAAATGTATGAATCTTTTGGTTCCATGTTTTATGATTACTTTGTTAAAATAAAATATTATTCATTCAATCTGGTGTTTTTTATTGTGATAAACACTTGTGTTTTTTATGTTTTTAAAAATACTGTTTTTAGCAGCAGCATTCCCAGCTTAACCTGACCTTTCTGTCACTAGCACTGTAATATGTTAATATTCCACCTATTTAGCAATGAATTGAAAGATTATTCAGTGGAAGGATCCCTGACCCTTCTTTTCAGTTCATCAAATTAACTTTCTTAATAACACAGCAAAATTTCCACAGTGAAAATGTAAAAGAGAATTAAATACAGAGGGCATCAAGATCTTCAAATGATCGTTTAGTATAGATTTTCACTTTTAAGATGACAATCTAATAAGCTATTACAAGACATGCCTCCTGCTTGAAAACGCAGTCTAAACTTTATTTCCTTGTTGCCTGCAAAGGTGTTAAGAAATAATATCAAGTCATTTAAAAGATCGCACCACTGAAATTGCTGTCCAATTATAGGAATGCCTTGTATTAGATACTAGGCATTATTGGTCATTTAAAAACAAACACGTTATTATCTTACATAGCATTCTGAACAGAAATAGAAGAGCATCCAATTTGATAACTTGTATTAAAAGGTACTTTAGTCAAGATGTTCATTAAATTACATGAATTACCTAATGCTTTATATGAAAAGTTTGCTTGACAGAAAATACAATGCAGTGAAATGACTTTTTGTCCATGCGGCCTGCAGTTAGTTTTTCTATATGCTGTGTATTATGTACCTCTCATTAATTTGAGATAGAAAATCCAGATTATTGTACTTGACCTCTTCTCAATATATTTCTGCTTTTTTCCTCTTCTTACTGCCATGCATATTTAATTGTTCAGCTAATTTATAATCAATGCTTATTTCAAATAGACACAGATATAAACGAATCCTAAGTTATCAATAGATAGGAAAAGAAATAATATTTACCTTTTTAATATCCATTTTTGTGAAGAATTGTTTCAATTATCTATTGACAGCAATGTTATACTAGGTTAAATACTGTACTAGGTTAAATTTCACTGAAGTTTTATTGTAACTTTTCCAATAAGATGCATGTCACAGAATCAGAATAACTGCTAAAAGCAAGAAGTAGGATCAGTGCTTACGTTAGCAAAGCCATTTTATTAAAGAAAAAGCCAGGATTTAAAAAAACAAAGAAAAAGTATCAGCCTCACCCAACTACATTTCCTGGAATTATATAAATCCATATAAAAGTCACTAAAAAGCTGAAACAATCAAGATAATATATCTCAATTAGAGAGAGGATTGATTTAACAACAAATAGTTGTTTATTGATTAGAAAGGATTCGGTGCAATTTTAATGAATTGTGTCTGCCTTTCATTTCCCAGCAGAAATTTTTCTTGTGATGATCAAGAGGCGGATCATAAAACTACCACATGATCTTTTGTGTGCTACCTACATAACACATCAAACTAATTACCTTTCAAAGCAAAGTCTTCTCTATACTTATTTGATTTCTATGCCGCCGAAATCCAGAGACTCTCTAAAAACAAACATTAAAAACATTGATTAAAACATTTAAAAAAACCAAAACATTAAAATAAAATAAAAAACCTGGCGGACTAGAGAGGTGGGCTCAAAAATATTTCATATATATAAAATAAAGATACTTGATATCTTGCTGCAGATTCTCAGGGCTCAGTTTACCTAAAGCTCTTTCCTAAGCTTGTCTTTAGCACTTACCTAAAAGCCTGATGTCAGGTTCTCAATTCGTTCACCACAGAAAACAAGACCGCATAAAGAACTGTGTTGTAAGAACAAATCCAAGATGATCTTAGGAGAGAAGAATTAGAAACATTGAGAAAGTAATATGATTTTTCTTTTTAAAAGGAGTAATTTCAGGGAAGAGTTAACTCTGTGGTGCCTGAAACTTTTTTAAACAGGAAAAAGTCGAGACTAATTGAACAGACAGATATAAAGACCATCTAGCAGGTGCTAAACTTTTGATGTTGTTGTTAACACGTTATAACTATGGACTAATTGGAATTAAAATAGCTGTTGATCTTGGCAGCCCAATTGCAATAGTTCTAGTCAGTGTCTTGCCTTCTAGATTTTTAATCTGCTTCAATGGTAACGAAAGACTAACTTTATCTAATAGCATCAGGACAGATGAAAATCATTTGGTCACTCAGATCATTACTAATATAAAAAGTGCCTTAATAGCACATATTTCAAGTGCTTGGTCCAATTAGTGAATTTATTGATTTTAGGTATGCGGAGTTGAGATAAATACGCAGGCATTCTTTGGGTTATCCTTTATATAGGCTTGTATAAAAGTTACACATGAAAATACTGAAAATAAAGATAAAAAATATTATTCAAGACTTTCTGTCCTTTTATTAGAAGATAAGGATTTTTTTCCCATTTCCCTGGGGAATATGGATTTTTTCCCCCACATTTAAATCAGCTTGCTGAACCAAAAAGCTGAAATATTGTTTAAACCTTGTATGGTAAAGGAGTTATGCCTTAATATTTTATCATTTCCCCTCTCCTATTCCTGTTAATGCCTTTATTTTTAAAAGAGATTTCTCACCTTTGAACTGCCTTCATAGAAGTAATCCAAATTATTATTTACGTGGGCCGGTAACATGTCAATAATTATAACCACATATAAAAATTTAATATCAGTAATCCAAACTATTATTTATAGTAGCAATAACATATCAAAAATTAAAACCACATGGAAAAACTCAGCGCAAAGCATTATTATATTTCATTCCGTGATCATAAGAAATAATTTTAAAAATTGTACTGCATTTCTAAAAATGTGTTGAATTATTTACACGACAGAGGCATGTTTGATAAAAAGATTTAATGAGTGGCTGGAGTACCCAAGGACAGACAAAAACTTCTTATAAAAATCAAGTGCCTAATCTCACTTTCTATGGACTGAAATCTCACAGAAAATACATCTGAATCCGTGCTGCTCTATACATTTAATTTTGATTCGTGTCCTAACGCTCTTTCTCAATCTGTCCTTCTGTCAAACCTTTCCCAGAAAGCGTTCACGGCAAATCAGAAAGAGGTAAAAGAGCATATAAGCAGCCTCTCAGTAATAAGAAAATATGAAAAGAAAATTAGCATGGGGAAAAAATATATATATATACATATTTACTGCTGCAGACTTGTGATTGGAATAGGTCTGTTTAGGAAACAGAAACATTCTAATAATACGATTGATTTCTTTGGTATCATTCACATGACGTCCTCCTTCGGCCCCCAAAAGGGGAACTGAAGAGGGACACTGGATTTCTTGAAACAAATAAGTCACCCTCCCTGGATTGAAAATGCAGCCCGTTTGTACACACAAGTAGCTGCGGCAGTGACAAAACCTGCGTGCCCCGATTCTCCAGTGCGGAGCCGAAGTACAGCAAGAGGTTAAACACGGCAATTTCAGCTCACCTTCCTGTCTCTTCCCAGGACAGCCAATTAATTAGGTAGGGGAAAATTCTGCGGGCGTTTCTTTCCTTTACGTGACACAGATTCAGGGTCCAAACAATATTGCCACATATTTCTTCAAGTGAATGTTGCAGATCTTTTTCCGAAGAAGCATGTGGCTTTTTAATGATCGTCATAGGGAATAATCGTTGCTGCCTGATTTTTACACCAATAAAAACAATCTTCCTTGATCATCGATCATGCTTAAGTTTTATTATTCATGGGTGTTTTGCTGTAAAATGGAATTCAGAAGAGTCCTAAGAATTCAGTAGATGACTTTATGCAGGATGGTATTCTTCTATCCTAGATCTTCCTGTAGCTATTATGTTACTTGTGGGCCTATATTTAACACTTTGCGATTTATTCTAACAAGAAAAAGAATAGAAATGTTTATTATGAGAATAGATGAATGACCTTTCTTCTTAAAAAAAAACTTTTCAAAATAACATGAAGTCATTGTCGCAGCATACATCCCTGCTTTAAATTTCAGATATTTTTTCACTATACCGGATTTCAAACCAGATTATACAAGCTTTGGTTGACACAATTAAATAAAAATCGAGTCAGTGCAAGTTTTGCATTTTTTTCCCTGAGACTGAAACCTGTTTCTGAAATATTTTTTTAAAAAACTAAGCTTTTATCTGAAAAGATAGTTCTTGAATTTTAATAAACCAATAACAATGTTATTGTTGGATAGATAATAATTATCTTCCTATAAAGTGAAAAATGTTGTTTGGGATGATTAATATACAAAGTTGCATTGTGCATGTGGGAGTGTTGATGCACAATTTTTAGTTCTAATGTTATTATGTAATTGAGAGAACATGTTCATTTGCTCTAATAACTACTAAGATGCACTTAATAAAATGAAATGTAATAATAATTGTAATTTAATCTAGTCATGGAAGTAATTTTAAAATTCTACTATTCTCCTTAATGTAGATAACATTCATAATTTATAAAGTGTTGTGATGCTGAATTGACAATGCCATTGTTTTTTTCCACTCTCAGATGATTCTGCAGCCTTCATTATCTGCATACCAACCTCAGGATTATCAAGGGCAAACAAAAGATAATTAACACCAGAAATAGGCAAATGCAGCAGCTAGTGACTGAGGTTTTTCATTTAATGCAATGCCCCAGAAAAACCAGGGAAATGGAGTAAGTATTAAAATGAAAACCATTTTCCCCATGCATAAAAATACATTTTATACAAATTTAAATCTTAACACTTAAAACGATATTTTGGTTCTAAAGACTATTTCTCAAAAGACTAATTGCCATAATCTCCATTTACCACCCGTGTTATGTGTGTAGAAAAAAGGGAAAGTATTATTAAAAATAGTGAATTTCTATGCATTGCACTGGACTATTGTATTCAGCAGCAGCCTCACATTGAGGACACCTCTTGTTATATTTGCCGTATGACTTTTAAAACTGACTTCATTTTCCAAGGACTCGATTCCTACATAGTTAAACAGACCGAAGAGCAACACCTGCATTTTGAAAGAAAGCATCAGTAGGTAAAATAGTGAATGCAATACGTGGGTAAGAAAGGCTGAGCTCTTAGTGCTTATGAATGTATGCATTTACTAGCGCTGTGCTCTACCTACCTGCCGACCTACCTGGTAAAGGTAAGGGTTGCCCCTGCCAGTCGTGGCCGACTTTAGTGGGTGGTGCTCATCTCTGTTTCACAGCCAAAGAGCCAGTGTTTGTCCAAAGACGCGTCCGTGGTCATGGGGCTGGCATGACTGTACACCAAGGTGCATGGAAAGCCGTTACTTTCCCACCGAAGGTGGTACCTATTTCTCTACTTGCATTTGGCATGCTTTTGAAACTGCTAGGTTGGCAGGCGCTGGAGCAAGTAATGGGAGCTCACCCCATTACGTGGTGGCGCTTGGGTCCCAAACTGCCAACCTTCCAGCTGCCAAACCCAGCGATTTAACCACTCAGCCACTGTGCCCTCATACATATTTGCGTATTCAATTTTACATTTATTTTAGTAACAGCTTTGGAAATAAATAGTTCCTAAAACTTAAGAACCTTCATGTAATAAATAAAAAGTTAAAAGGACTAATAAGAGACTTGGAAAAAAAACAACCCTGTATTTTTCAGCATCCTCTTTTGCTTTTTTCTCAGACTTGCCTTTTTAATTTCTTACAATCAGATCTTGTTTTCTTTTCCTCCAAATACTCTGCGCCTACCATACTTTGAAATGAAATCTGCTTTAAGTTGCTCTAATTTATGTGGGATTTAATCTTAACCTTAATTCATGTGGAATTTGCTGTAGCAAATAGTATGGCAGATTCTGCTTCCGGAAGAATAAATATCATGATGACCGAGATGATGCTATGATTATAATAATTATGATTTCCTGAATCACAAATATATGTGAGATTTTTAGGCAACAAATGGTTGATACTATAGTCGGCACTCTCCCCTGAGGAACTTACCATCTAATTTAAATTCTTAAAAGATACCAGAAAACAGAGCTTAGAACTACTTCAGATGGATCAAAAAACAGAACCAATACAGCATATAATCTGTTTTCATTCACGTATGAATCTTCATTTGCTCTAAGATTTCCTTACTATTTTCTATTTAAGAATGTGGATAAAAGGAATTGAGGTATCTCTAGATGACTGCCCATTGTGGTTACTGAAAGAAATTAGGGATCTCTTGGGGGCGTGACATAGAAAACTCTATCCTAAGATAGCAAGCGGTACTGGCTATCCTGAAGAAGGCAGTGGTCTGCCTATAACTAATTTCAGATAACTATTTTATCTCAACAGCTTCTAAACACCAGATGTCCTTGAAGGACATAAATTCTTTCAATTGGTTTCAATGTGATTTATCCATTGGTTTAGGCGTTGAAATAGCTCTCGTTGTCCTGCTGGATAAGACAATGTAAATTTTGTTCCTCTGGATTTTCAGTGGATCTCAGTATTATAATGTGCTGCTAAATTCTTTTGACCTGTCTTGATGGATTTAGCTAGGGCTATAACGGCTCCAATATTTCTTGGAGGAATGATCAAAAAGATGAAGCTACAAGATTTCTCTCCATCTCATGGTTGTTTATAATGTGCTTCAGGGTTTTACTTTGGTCCCAAATGGTTCAGTACTTAAAGAAAACTGCTGAGAAAATCAGCCAGAAGTTCTGATATTCAGGATACAATGTAGATGACATGAAGTTCTTTCTCTTCTTTTTCCCATTGATCCCAATAAAGTTACAGAATTGTTTAAACATGGCTTTATTTTTTATTAAAGTCCAGTTTAATCAAGAAGATATGGAGGTCCAAGATTGGCCAGTGTTGAATTAAGGGCTTCAAACAAACATTCCCAACCCAAATTTGATCTCAGAAATCAAATTCAAAGTTTCTGAGTTGTCTTGGTCTTGGTTCAATTGTGGCAGTAATGACTAGGAATGACTGTTAACTATTTCAATCATTGTTCTAAATCTAAGCCTTTTTATAGATGGCTGATATGGCCTGAAATACTCATAGTTAATGATATCTAGACTACAAGTGCTAATTCCAATTAATGTAGAGATGTTAGTTGAACATGTAGAATGATACTTCTAATTGGATAGTATTTAAATTTTGTAAAATCACAAGAGAAAAAGAAATTAGTGTCCTAATTTTTAAGTTTGACCAAAAAATAATGAAAAATTTTTTCTTGAGTCAAATTCAATTGCTTGTGACTTTGTGGACATGCTTATACTGTTTTAATGCAACAATATGAAAGTGGTTTACTAACAACATATCTCCCCATGTATTATGGGGAGTCTTATGATTTTGGCGGCATACAGATTTAATAAATAAATTATATTTAACTTGTGTGCGTATTGCTTTGGATAGTGAGATGGGTGACATATAAA
>JANHZU010007134.1:18012-35968 GCA_032468055.1 Acrochordus granulatus
TGATTATTTATGATGAAATATTGAGAAACTTAATAAAGAATACCAGAAACATAAGTTGTAGTTGTGGAACAGACTGTTTCCACACAGTGTGAAGAGAGGATCTTTGAGAAAAGTAGACATGAAAAACAAGGCAGGAAATGAAAGATGCTGGAGTGTGAGTAGAATGACCACAGAAAGGGAAAGATGAATTCTGTGTGCAAAAGTAGAGAACATAGATTAACATCTCAAGATGAATGCAATGGGAATGTATGAAAGAAGATGGGCTTGGAATAGAGGGGGAAGAAATGTGTCACAGAGTAACATAAACAGGTATAAATTTATAGTAAATAAGGATGAAAATAATATTTGGTGGAGTGATGAAATGAAAGAGGCTGTGGATGAAGGGAAAAGGATATAAGAAAATGATTCCTGGAGACACTGTATATTGTGTAGAGAAAAATATTGTAAAGTTGTAGCCAAAAGGATTGCAGAATAATTAAAATTAAATAGTAAATTAAAAGAGGCAGAAAGATGAAGAATTTATTTATTAACTGTAGATGCCGCTCGTTTTCATCTGAAAAGCAAATAATTTTGATATAATTAAAAATATATATATTTTTTGCCTAGGCTTCTAGTGTATGTGTATGTGAGAGTTTGAATGATCTAAAGGATACAAGATGATTAAAAATGACCATGATTAAAATTAGGGAAGTGCAGGGCAGGAGTATGTTACGGAATAAGTTGTTGTTGAATGGAGTGAGTTAGAATCACAATAAAAGGTAAGAAGTTTAAAAAACAAAAGGTAACATACTGTATGAAGCAATATATGGAAGTAATTAACACCAAGGATGGAGAAATATAAGGAGGTAGAACATCTGTGAATATTGTCATTAATCCGGGTCATGATAAGTAGTAAGAGTTGCAACATTTTTTTTGCAAAGATTCTTTAAAAAGGCAAGGTATTATTGGAGAAGTTTTGCCTTCTATCCAGAAGGCCTTTTTTTTCAGTGCAAAAATAAATGCGCTGCTCACAACTCCACATCTGCCAGAAACATTGCCATATTTCTTAACTAGATGGATTGAAAAGACCTTCCGGATAAAAGGCAAAACTTCTCCAATAACATCTTGTAATTAAAGTCCAGTTGCATTTTTAGGGAGGTAGAATGTTGATGAAGATTCTCAGTCATCCAGGTAGAGTTGTTTGGATGTTGAGTCATGGCAACTAGACTTGTTTTCTTGTTTTGGACTAAAGAAGCTGCTTGGATAAGCAGTGAAATGTTTCTTACCAAAAAGAAAAGATGCCCAGTTGCCATGACTCAACCTCCAGATCTAGGGAGGTAGAATAGGCTGTGCTGGTGTAAACTAGTTTTAGCTATTTTTCCATTTCCTTTTCTTATCTCTGTCCATTAACTATTTAACTTAATATTATTAAAATTCCTTTTCTATCTTTGGCATAATGTTGCTTATCCCAAAAAGGAACAGCGTATCTTTCTACCTACAGTGTCTGTCTGTCTGTCTGTCTACCATCCACCCATCTTTAAATTTAATTTTAAATTAAATTAACTTTAATATTTTGAAGCAAATCATTGCTTTCTAAGGCTGAAGAATAATCAGTATGTTGAATATAAATACACACGGGCTCACATAGTATATATTAAACTATTGATCAGGGTAGCAAATGGCTGAAATGGCTGGTTATCATGGAAAACTTGACTGTAAAAAAGTGTTTTTCCTTCTCTATATCATCACCAGGGTTATTCACTGAAAGTGAAAGGTGGGCATGGGGGAAAAATGAAAGCAACAAAAATGACTACTCTCATATGATGTATTGTTAAATTATGAAATTTGCTACCAGAAGATATGGTGATGTGTTGGGACCATTAGTTTAATTGATTTTTAAAGAGAACTAGACAAATGTAGGGAAGATAAAGCTGCCAAGGTTTATTAGCCCCTGATGGTTATGAAATAATAAAATGGAAAGAGAGCTATTGCTTTTTAGACTCTTTTCAAACTTCCTGATGCAAATATGTGGATATTATTTTTTATTTAGTTTATTTGTTATATCACATTGTCATCCAGAGGGAAATAGTATATATCTCTGGTGTAATTCAGGAGGGCTTTTTAAGGTTCTAAATCTCTTAATTTACTTCCCACATCTATAGAAAGACCATGGATAATTTTACATAATTTCTTTGTGTCTTGCTTTCATGGTTTATCATCTATATGGGATTTGACATCTTATTTGCTCCAAGATTAAATTAAATGGTGGGCACAAACACTGAAGGAAAATCCTCTGCTGCTCTTACTCTTCTAAACATTCAGAACCGTTTGAGGCACTTTGAGGGGTCCATGTTATCATTTATGAAAGGCAGACTTGCCCTAGCTGTTGTTTCACAAACTTGATAATAGCCCTAACTTTCAAAAGAAGTCAAAAAAAAAAAAAGAGGGGAAAGGGGGAGGAAGAGAAAAGAAGAGACGCTCTACTCTTGTTGATTTCCTGATCATCAGTAAGGTCTCCCTGTCAAATGAAATTCAGTTTTTGCAGATGTTACGCTCATGTACATAGTTTTAAGAACATATAATGTGATTTTCTATAAAGAGAAGAAGAACCCTGCTGAACTGCATCACTGGCCTATCTTCTTCATCAGAGATGTGGCTTCAGCCATTCTCTAATAGTAATCAAGGTAGCTTCACTGCAAAAAGATCACAGCCTGGGATAGTGGCTGCTTCCTGTTTTTGGTGCTCACAATCCCTGGTTAGATGATGGAGGGGATGGTGAAATGTTCTACTCAAATCTCTCGTGAACATATTTTCCCATTGGATAGATGCTGTTCAGTGTTGTCACGTATTATTCCTCCTTCTATATGTTCTCAGTGGAAACTAATCTGACTAAAAGCAGTCTCT
Organism: Acrochordus granulatus; assembly: GCA_032468055.1. Classification (NCBI taxonomy): domain Eukaryota; kingdom Metazoa; phylum Chordata; class Lepidosauria; order Squamata; family Acrochordidae; genus Acrochordus; species Acrochordus granulatus. The sequence goes on from JANHZU010007134.1 coordinate 20,896, forward strand.
TTTCTCTTGCTTATCATGTTTTTCTGTAGTCTGAATTCATCAAGGCTACAGGGAGTCATGATAGCTGTCTTCAAGTATCTAAAGAGCTATCATGTAGAAAATAGAGGGAATTGCTCAGAGTTGTGTCAGAAATCAGGGCATGAAATAGGAGGTTTTATTACAAGAATGTAGATTTGGTTGGACATCGGGGGGAAATCATAATTATAGAAATTGTTCAGAAATGCAGTAGCTTGCCTTGGGAAATATGGACTTTTGTGGAGGTGTTTAAGCAGATGGTGGATAGCCATCTGTTGTGGATGTTGTAATAATAGATTTCTGATGTGGCTAGGGAGGCTCATTAGATCACCTTGAAGGTCTTTCCAACCCTTTCGTTCTATGATTCTATCACAATTTTCATCTTATGTGTTCTTTTTATTTTTTATTCTTGTTCTATTGGTACTAATAGATCGTTTAACGGATTGGTTTGTTGTGCTGGCATATATTCACTCATTTTGCTTGACTCACCTTGTATAACCTAACCTGGTGCCCTGAAGATGCATGGATTTCTCCAAGCTATATAGAAAGCATCAGACTGGTAACATGATATTTGGACATAGAACTCTGCCTAGTTGTTTAACAAATCCTCCCAAAGTGTCCCCTAAGATGTCAACTGGAGAGACAAATGTAAATGCTTCCTCAGTGTTTCTTGAGATACCTCATTACTAGTGGCTATCGCAGAGTCTACTCATTTTTGTTCTTTTTTGCAGATAAAAAGATGCCTACAAGAGAACCATTTTTCATCCCCCTTAACATCCAAGTCTTAGGAACAATGCTGCTTTTCACTATTTAGAGAAAACTTCTTAGAATGGCTGTCTTTTTCCAAAACATGAGTTAGCAACACATGTGCTCCTGGCCCCATTTTTATGGTCCCTAAATATTTGCAAAACACAGCATTGGTGTCTATCAGTAAGCCTGCCAGTTTAGCAATGTGATTCCCCTCCTTTTTTCCCAGGCCTCAAAAGGTGCAAAATTTAGCTCTTCAGTTCTGCACATTAAAACCCCAGCCTCCCAAAACTCCAAAATCCTTTGATAATGTCTGTATATGCCTGATCACGTCTTATACAGCCCTCATTGGCCAAAGGAAAAAAATGAAAGTGAAATGTGGTTCATGATAACTAAACAATAAATCAAGAGCCATTTTTGGAGAGAAATGAGGAAATGGGGACAAATATTCTACAGCGGTTTGACTCACCTTCATAAGAAAATAATGGTAGAATACAGTATTGTAATCAGTCTTCCTTACATGGAAGATAGAAGACAGAATTTCAGCCACTTCAAGGAATTTAGGCTGAAATATATTCATTGGGAAATCTAGGAGATGAATTTCTTTTGAAAAAGCTCTTAGAACTGGAGATTTTACCTTTGGGAGATTACCTTCACACAATTTGGAACTCTGTGAGGGATTCAAAATTGTCAGCAGCAATGTTCTTCAGGAGCTGTTTCAGTGAAAATGTTTAAAAAGCAAGACATCTTGTATCTAGTGTCTTTATGAAAACTGTGGAGTCTCAATTGTCATCCTTGGGTTTCCTACTGAAAAAAGTAGGACGGAACCTACTTCCTACGGAAGGTTTCCCCTTCCAGTCAGGGCCAGCTCTGGGGGTGGTGTGTGCTCATCTCTGATTCACAGCCGAGGGAGCCAGCGTTTTTCCAAAGATGCTTCCGTGGTCATGTGGTCATGCTTCCGTGGTCATATAATCATGTCTTGACTATATGCCAAGGCGCATGGAACGCTGTTGCCTTTCCCACCAAAGGTGGTACCTATTTATCTACTTGCATTTTTATATGCTTTCAAACTACTAACAAATCTTCTATTTGCAGGCAACGACATTAATCATGTCAGTAATGAGCATCAGAGTTAAAAACACTCTCAGGCCCATTTTGCTGAGAGAGAATAATAACACTATTCGAAAAGCATCCCAAGGTAGCAAGCAGTCAGTTGGTCCTATCAGGAAGAGCAGTTGCGACAAATTTTGGCTTTGGAAAGAACCTATTATTTTAAAACATTATTCTAATGCGACAGCCATAGTTAGCACCCACCAAGTTTCTAGATTTCAGGGTCAACTGTAACTTTAATTCAGGCTTCTGTGTGAGTGTGATCCCTGGAGTTTTTCTTGGCAACAGTTTTGGAAGTGGTTTGCCTTTGCCTTTTGAGGCCGGAGAGAGAGGGACTAGCCCAAAGTCACCTGGTTTTCAGGACCAGAATTTATGGTCTCCTGGTTTCTAGCTTACTGCCTTTAACACTACACTAAACTGGCTTTCAGTTCAAGCCTGAGATAATTTTAATTCAGCAGAAGGCTGGATCGTGAAATAGATCAAATTTATGCCCACTGGAGAATCATACATTGTTCTTCTCTTCCAGTTGGTATTTTCACAGACAGTAAGAAAAATAATTTCATGAACGTTTTGTTCTGCCAGATAGTGTCGATATCAGCAAGGGGACAAGCACATGGAGGGCTGCAGTAAGCCAAAGAGAAATTATCAACCTATTTTAATGGTTGGCAGAGGTTATTGAGGCCTTTTTTTTTGCAGATCCAGGCAAGCAAATAAGAGCACGCAGTTCCTTAAGCTATCCTGTTTGCTGAATTAGACCAGTATGTTACAAACTGTATGTTCATATAATAGATATTAATTGATGATCTCAGAGGGAAACAACCAGGTAATCCAAAATCTCACTTGCTGGTTTCCCTAACTTGCTATATTAGGCTAAGATATGTTTTGGTAGATTTTAATTCAGTGTGCTGTAAGCAGCTGATTATACATCTAGATGTTGCATGAACCATAAACCCCAACATGGTTTAGTTATTTGGGTGTTGCATGTTCTGTTAGTAAAACAGTTGTGTTTTGTTAGTTTCATTTGAGATTTAAGTTTGTTGGAAAGGACCTAGAGACTAAGAACCAAAGTTAGTATCTTGAACTTAAAAGTTCTATGAACTATATGTGGGAGAGTGTGTACAATTTGGGAGGCCTCAGTGTAGGATGTCCTTATTGAATAGATGAGTCTTCTTCAGTTAGTTACTATCATCACACTGCCTAATCAGTAGCCTTCTTCTTCTAGACCTAATCGACCCATAAATAGAGATCAATGCAACTGAGAATTGTTGCTTCTTTTTCTTGGCCTTGCAATTTCTCCAGTTGGGTAGACCAATGAGTAAGTAGCAATCTCAAGACAGACCAGGGCCAAATGTGCCATCATCCTTCCAGATTATGGGCATCAGCAAAAAGTCACAATCCCGATCTGAATGCCATCTTAAATAGTTGACTGTAACAGAAAACAAAGATAACCTGGAAAAAAAAATGTGGTGACTGTTACAGAAACATCAGCTTTGCCTGGGAAAACAGGAAGGTGTGAGGAAGAAACTCAAGATTGGTTTCTCTTGACTCCAGGAAAACTAGATTTGAAGACTGTTATCACAGCTTATATCAGCAAAACATAGCTCCAGTATTTCTTGCGATGTCTGTTTCCTGACCTGGCCTGTCTTGAGGGGCTGACATTGGCAAAGGGAATTCTAACATATCCTCTGATTCTTCAGTTTGCTATTTTGTGCCTTTATCATCTATATCTTTACCTCCAACCTTCCTCCCCACAGTGTAAATGTTTTTAAGCACTTTGCTTGGAAATGCATTCTCTTCAACATGGAGCCACATAAAGCAATCTCTTCATTTATATTAATAAGGAGGAATAAAAGAAAGAAAATGGAATAATGTCACCTTAATCCTAACAGTGGAGCTAGGTACTAAAATAATAGGCAAAGAGCTTGGCTCTACCCAGGATGATCTTTGCTTTGGCTGTAATAAATTGTTTCAATCAGCAGCTGAGTCTCCTTAAGCTCAAGAGACTTCTAAGTCAGTTCTGATTCTTTGATGTGGTTTGGAAGGATTCATTTTCAAAATGCCTTGTTACCTTAAATGTTAATTTTACGCAACATAGCAGGTTGGTGGGGGAGGATTATTTTCGGTTATATTGATTCAGTTTGGAGCAAAAAGAAGGCTGTGTGTTGTTGGCAAATACTCTCTAAATTATCATTGGGATCATCAATGTCCCCATGTTCTAAAGGAGAATGCAAACACAACACAATATTTTAAAAGGTTATTTGCATGTCATAAAACGCTCCTGCAAAATAGCCTTCTGATAAATTCAGATTTTTAGGACACTTTTTAAAGATCCTACACAGTATCTATGGCAATGCATATCTAATAGCAGGAAGGGGAAAAACTTAGAAGTTATTGAATCAATATAGAAAATAAAGCACAAGAGATTAGCAATATACCACCAGCAGGTTCAATCCTTATTACTTACAGTATCCCTAGATGGCCAACACAAATCCCCAAATTAAACTGACCAGTATATCAGGAGAAAGCCAGATCTCATGAGATTTCCCCATTCTTGCATGAAATGTTGCAAGTTCTCACCTAAGAGAGCTAAAACCCTTTGTCCAAATTCTGTGTTTATTAACCTCTTATGAGATTTGAGCATCCTTTAAAATCTGGGATGATTTCAAAAATCATCTGGGGCGATTTTGGAAATTTCAAAGCATCGTGGCAGACTGTGCAGTGAAGCCAATATATCCTAAAAAGATTGATCTTTTTTGCAGTACACTAACACTAAGAAACAAGGTTGGGAAAACATGTAGTATATGAGTTCTGGAATTCATTTTAAAGCTTTTAAGAGCAGTTATGCAAGGAAATTTGAGTTTTTCTTCTGTGTAAAAAAATAATTTGCTGTGTCAGTGTTTGTGAGCCTGTGTATGCGGGGAAGCACAGGGCAAGCTTCATGTTCTCCAGTTTGCATCACATCAATGGGAGGGAAGAGAAGTCCTGTAGATTCTGTAGCAACATCCTGAACCATAGTCTAATTGCTTTTCCCATAAACAAGCAGTGGGAGATTCTTTCCTCGATATATTTTTCAGTATTTTTAAACTCAGTGTTTTTGGGGTGTTCCCCATCCCCAGATTTAATCCATTCTGTTCAATTTTTGGAAAATTATTCTGCTGATGAACAGCTAAGCATTCTAGGCCCCTTTCTATGACTTCTTTCAACCATTCCATTCACAATGTGATCAACCCAGGATCAAATCAACCAGCACTATAGTCTTCCAAGCCTCACAAAGGTCTTTCAAAGATGCTCCAATCCAACATCAGCTGTGAGTTGCAGGAGTGGAACTTTTGATCATTCATGGACAAGATAATGCCGTTGATGATTTTTACTTCTTGCTTTGCATATTGTCAGTCATAATATGATTCTTTTTTTTTTTGTGTACTAAAGAGAAGAGGGCAGCAATTCAGGCCTAAAATATGCTAGAAACACTTTCCTGGAATATGTTTTTGGGAAAGAACCTTTACTGAATTACTTTGCTTTTACTGATTGTTTTTAAGCCACAAGAACTGGGTTTAGTAAAACAAGTAGTAATCTGATTGATCCTAAAGGCATCTCCCTTAATATGGAAGAATATACACTCTGCATTCTCACAGCCACTTTTTCTTTGTTATTACTTGGCACACTTATTACACAATACCAGATACTAAAAGGTTCCAAGGGGGCTTTAATTCAAACAAAGAACTTGCTATACTTCATTTACACACTTCTTGAATTGCTTAAGAGTATTTTTATAATATACACATAAACACCCTCTGCTGCCTGTTAACACCTGGATTTCCTAATTATTTTAAATGCAAAACTTAATTGCCTGTTGAACATTTTCTCCATTGTTGTTAATTGTTCCAAAAGTTCCAGAAAAAAGAACTTGACATATTTTATAATCCCCCAGAGATTGAACAAAAAGCCTACAGGATTCATAGATTTTTTCAAAAAAAGCCAAATGGATATCATCCCCAAAGTTATTTATTGTTTGCTGTTTCTAATTAGAATTCTCAAATTGTGTTAAGTTGATTAATCAGTCTTGCTGCAAAGGAGATAATTAAATTAAAGCTCAGGGAGCCAATGAAGGGGATTGTTAACAGGAGTTTGCCACTGGAATTTGATGGGGTGTTTAATGTGATTCCGTGAGAAATTTTTCATCTTAAATAAACAGAACATACTTAGTTAACTGAAGAAACTGAGAAGGATACTAGAAGCAAGTAAGATTCTACCAGTGGAACTTAAGAAACAAAAATAAGTGGATAGAAACCAACAATCATGGCCTGCACTAATTTCAGGCAAAATATCTATGTATATTCTTATTAATCCAGGTCATAATTTGTAGCAAAATTGAAAAAAATGCAAAATTTTCTCAAAAAACACTATTGGACTTTTATTAATAGATGTAATAGGAAACGTTTTGTCTCCTATCCAGGCAACTTTCTCAATCCACATGGAAATAGAAAAGCTATTTTCTTGCCATATCTTCCATTTCCATGTGGATTGAGAAAGTCCCAATTTCTTCATTGAGAAATGAAATATTTCCGATTACATCTACTAATAAAAGTCCAGTGCCTTTTTTGAGAGTTTTTCATTTTTTTGCAATTTTGCTACTAATTTCAGGCAGGTTTTTGCTCCTGCCTGAAAACACTGGGGTGCACATTTGTAGCAGTTGTTAGCTTGCAACAGTCCTTGTGGAACAAAATTTGATGAAAAGTGAGTAGCCCAGAGAGAGGAGGAAATACATCAGGAACTGTGGAACTGAGGAAGAAAGCAACAGTACTGCTTGTTCCTCGACAAATTTTAACTCAGATAACTCCCTTGGATTTTTAGAAGGAAGGAAAAGATACAGGGATAAAAGTAATGGAAGGAAGTAATGACCAGAAGCAAAGGAAGAAGATATTCCTCAGCTATGAAACACAGAAACATTATTTAAGACTTATAGTCGAAACAAGTTCTGTGTCTTCTAAAGGAGATACAATGCTGGTTCTCTGAAGGGCAGAGAGACAATTACAAAGCTAACAAGGAAGCTCAAGACCTAACAGGAAAAAAAAAGGAGCTTACAGAGTCAATGATTAGGTATGCAAAATGGCATGATCAAGAGAAATGAGATTTCTGAGGCTATAGTTTGAATTATCTGAAAGATGGAGAAGATAGAACCAAGATATTTCTCACTTCCGAAGGACTGATGAAAATGCATTTGGCTGAAGCATGATAGTTCCATCAGGGAGGTTTTAAACTGAGTCCTGTGCGGGTTAGAGATGAAAACATTGATGTCAAGATCTCAGAGAAAGACTTGTACAAAACAGAAGGATGTGGGAGTGCTGATGTAACAGTCCTTTTAAAGCACTTAGAGAAAAATCAGAGAGAACATTGGCTCATAAAGTTCATGGCTTTTGTTATCTGTACACCAGTGGTCAGAGAATGGGAAATAAACTAGATGAGTTTGAACTCTAAGTATCAAAGGGCAGATATGATTTAATGGACATAATAAAGACCTGATGGGGTGACTCCCATTATTGGACTATAGTGATTGAAGTATACAATTTGTTCAAAGAAATAGAAGCAATAGAGAAAGGAATTGCACTTTTAAAATGTCCACACCCACTCAAAAATCCAAGTGAATTATCTTGGAGATACTGCAGACAATATCTGGGTTAAAATTAGTGGAGGAACAAGCAGTATTGTTGATGTTTGCTATTGTTCACTGAACCAAAAGGGATCTGTAGATGCTTTCCAAACAAAAAAACTAAAGATGTTTCACAGGAAACAAATTAGTAATGGTGAATAACTTTCCCTTCCAGGGTATTCCTAACTTTTATTGCTAAGAACTTTCTCATTGAGAGGGTGGTGGAAGTTAGAAGCTGATCATTTCTCCTTTGCTTGATACTAATCAATATGGAAGGTTTGTGGAGGAAATGAATAAGGAGAAGTAATCAAGTTCAAATGGTGGAGTTGTTAATTTTAAGGGAAACTAAAGTGGAGTCTAATCAAATATGGAACTTGTTTTTTTAAAGCTGGTTTTAATAAACTCAGAGCACTGATAAGATTTCACAGTAAGGGAAGCTAATAGGCAAAGGAAATCAAGGTCAGTGAGGGTTTCTAATACAGGAATTACTACCCATAGAAGAGAATATTTATCACTCAGGTTTGAACTGTGGACTCCTTGGTGCTCTCCAAGTTTGATTGTTTTCCTGCAGATGTTTCATTACCAAACAAAGTAATATCATCAGTGCAGGAATTATTAAAAGTAAAAATTGCAATCAATACCATTAAATAAATGAGGAACTATAGATGAAACCAGAGTGGTTGCCAAAAAGGATCTGAAAAAGAGCATCTATAGAAGATGAATCAGACAAGTTAGTAAGGAACACAACTGGAATGACAAGAAGGGCATTGGAAAACTAAAGCTTGGAATGAAATGTGGTCTTCTTCAACAAAAGGTACTTTTACAGAGCAGATGAAATGGTACGATTGAAACTTTAGCTTGATAGAAACTTGGTCAGAGAACAGTTTTGTTACTGATGTCTGTAAATTGCCACAGGGACATAGTGGCTGAAGAGTTAAGGTGCTGGGCTGGTTGGCCAGAGGGTTGGCAGCTCAGCAGTTTGAGACTCAAGCACCACAAAATGGGGTGAACTCCCATGATTCACCCCAGCTCCTGCCAACCTAGCAGTTTGAAAGCATGTAAAAATGCAAATAGATAAATAGGTGCTGCCTAAATTGGTGGGAAGGTAACAGAGTTCTGTGCACCTTGGAGTATTGTCATGCTGGCCACATGACCATGAAAGCGTCTTCGGACAATGACTCATTTTCACACAATATAAAAAAGTTTAAGCTACAAATAACTTATCTTGGGTGGGGTGCAGTGGCCTAGCAGTTAAGACACTGGGCTTGTCTGCCAGAAGATTGGCAGCACAAGTTCAAGACCAGTCGCCATATAATGGGGTGAGCTCCCATTATTTGCAGCTCCTGCCAACCTCACAGTTCTAAAGCATGCAAAATGCAAGTAGATAAATAGGGACCACCTAAATTGGTGGGAAGGTAACAGTGTTCCAGGTACCTTGGACTAGCATATAGTTATGCTGGCCACATGATTATGGAAGTGTCTTCAGGCAATACTGGCTCCCTTGGCTGTGAATTGGAGGTGAGCACTGTCACCTAGAGTCTGCCACAAGTGGCAGGAAAAACCTTTACCTTTTTAATTTCCCAAAGCCACATAGATTGCAACTTGTAGTTTTCAAACTTAATGATCGTTTTCAAACTTAATGATTGTCTGGTTGAACATTTATGTTTTATGTCTGAAAAAAATCCTGCAAATAAATGATGTGTCAGATAATTAGAGGAGTGGAAATGTCCCCTAGCTTCAAAAATGAGAAAAAGAGGATCCACAGAAATACAGACCAATCAGTCTGATGTTGATATCTGGGAAGTCTCCAGATCAGATCATACAGAGATTGATCTGTAAGCACCTTGAAAATAATGCAAAAAGTGCTTAAAAATCACTATTGATTTATCATGAAGACTGACCATATCCTATTTTTGTGCAGGTAGCTCCCTTAATAGATTGTTGGTTTGTTATAGAATCTTGATTTCAGAAAAGTATTTGACAGTAGCCCATGGCATTCTGATTAGTGAGCTAGTTAAGGGTGGCCGGATGACATTACAATCAAGTGCCTCATAACTGCTTGAAAATTGTACTCAGCAATTTATCAACAGTTCATCATACTGGCAGGCAATATCAAATGAGGTACCAAAGTTCAGCCTTGAGTCCAGTACTCATCAACATTTTTATTAATGAAGATGAATGGAATCTTTATTAATTTTGCAAAATGGGATGGAATAGCTAATACTCAGAGAAATAATATTAAAAATAATCTTGATAGGTTGGAGAAATGATATCAGAAAAAAACAAAACAAAACTTTGAGAAGGTCTTCCTTTGGGAAACAAAAATTATTTTCATAGATTTAGGTTGGGGATACCTGATTTGTTAACACCATTTTTGAAAAAAAGATCTTGGAATATTGTTTAATTGTAAACCAATTATGAAAGAACAACAAGATATTCTGTAAAAAGGACACATGCAGAATTATAGTCCCCAATTCATGGGAACCAGTCTCTCAGTCTTTTTCTGCATTTGGTCTGAATTCTGTATCCTGTTGTGAATATGACATTTTGGGAAGAATTCAGATAAATTGTGGTTTGTCCACTGAAAAGCTATGAGGATAATAAGGTGACTAGAAATTAACTTCAATAAACAGAGACTGAAGGAACTGTGAATGTCTAGCCTTTAGAAAAGAAGACAAAGGGGATGTGAAAATTTTCCTGAAGTAGCTGAAAAGAAGTCACGCAAGGCAGATATTTGATTTTTTATTGTTCCAAGACATGAAGTGATACACTGAAGTTACAGAAAGGTAGATTCTAGCTCAATGACAGAAAAACTTCCCGAACAGAGCAGTTTAAAAGTTTTATTCAGCAAAGTGGCTTGCTTTCCCTGGTTATATTAAAGCAGAGGCTAGTCCACTGACTGTCAGGAATGTTTTAATTTCAGTGCTGCACTGAGCAGTGGGTTTGACTGACCCTTCTATGTCTTGATTCTATGGTTTTTGCTGTGTCCCTATTTTTACAGCCCGTCCCCAGTGAGGCACCTCCTTACTGTGGTTGGGGGGCTTGTGTGCTCTGAAAAAGATGAACATGCCAGAGATTCAACCATACTGGACAGGTCTCATCAGAGGAGCCAAACAGACTATCTCCCTGAGAGCTGGACCATAAGGAGGGCTGAACATCAAATAATTGATGCCTTTGAATTGTGGTGCTGGAGAAGACTCTTGAAGGTCTCTTGGACAAAGAGATCAAACTAGTCAATCCCACAGGAAATCAACCCTGATTGCTCATTGGAGGGACAGATATTGAAGCTGAAGCTTAGTACTTTGGCCGCATAATGCAAAGAGAGATAGCAAAAAGATCGTGATGCTGGCAAAAAGAGAAGGGGATGGCAGAGGATGAGATGCTTAGATACCATAGTCAGTTTGATGGGCATGGGCTTGGGTGGACTCCAGGAGGCAGTGCAGGACAGGTTGAGTTGAGCACCCCTGGAGTGCTGAAGTCCATGGGGTTGCAAAGAGTTGAACATGACTGCGTGACTGAACAACAACAATTTTTACAGCATTTTTGGAAGTTGATTCCACACATTGTGAAGCTATTCAAACCACTGTTGTTGTTGACAAGTTGTTATTGAAGTCTAGTTGAGGACTTTTTGATTATCATTTATTTATGTATGAGAAAAAGATGCTCCAACTCAGGGAGCTACTACTGACAGTGGAACAGAACAAGAAAAAAAAAGCAACTCTGTAAGGAATATTGACAGTGAAAGTCTTGTGGTCCTAATCTCTGAAGGTACGGTGCTAATCTCTGAAGGTACGGTCCTAATCTCTGAATGGTGCGGTGGCCTAGCAGTTAAAATGCTGGGCTTTTTGGCTGGAAAGTTCGAGACCCAGGCACTGCGTAATGGAGTGAGCTCCTGTTACCTGCCCCAGCTCCTATCAATCTAGCAGTATGAAAGCATGTAAAAAGTGCAAGTCGATAAATAGATACTACCTTCGGTGGGAAAGGTAATAGTGTTCTATGTCCCTTGACATATAGTTAGTCATGCTGGCCACATGACCACAGAAGCATCTTCAGACAACGTCGGCTCTTTGTCTAGATAAGCACTGCCGCCTAGAGTCAGACATGACTGAAAGGGGAAACCTTTATCTTTTTTATTTTCTGCAAGGCATACATGCTATTAAAGACACAATTCTTAACAGCATATAAACTTGAATAGTGGATTGGAATTCTGAAGAAACTTACTTAAATTAGTGTAGTGGCAATGCAGAAGATCATTGTCATTTCAAGGAGCTTGTGTCTGGAGGCTGAGTCATGGCAACTGAACATTTTCTTGTTGGTTAGAAACATTTTGCTGCTTATCCAAGCAGCTTCTCCAGTCACTGAAGCAATATTTTAAATCCTTGTCTGTGTAAAATGCTGAAGGAAGTCTATAATGTTAATATTATTTACCTGGATCTAAGAAGTGCTCGTGTTTTGATACCATTTTGGAACAGAAACATGTCTTTCACGCAGTTCTTCTTGATGATCCAAAATTCAAAACATGCTAGTGACATCACTACAGAACAGCACATTCCAAGGAGGGGGTTGAGACTAGAAGCAACACAGCCTGAAGCTGGATAGGAGACAGAAGAAGAGAGTAAGGATAGCTACTCCCTGAATCTCCCAAGGTATATCTGTTGGGGTATGAGTAGTAAAGATTTAGTCTGGCAAGATTCTGTCAATTGGTTGTAAGCAAATAAAGAACTGAATTTTGGCTGGATTATTTATATTGTTTTTGGGATGGCCTGAGAGGATAATAGTTCAATATTTTTTCAAAATATAAAGGGATGAACTCTGCACCTTGAGAAGATTCGAAAACTGTTGGCCCTCAAATTATCTTGCTTCTTTCAGACCTTCAATAATGACCTCTAGATCCTTTGAAGAGGGTCATCTGAACATGGCACAATCTTTCTCATCATTATATTTTATGATCTCTACCCTGGCATTGCCAGATGGTATATCCTAAGCCATACCAAGTACAATAACATTTATTCATAGTACAGTTGAACTATGTTATCTTTATTTCTCATTCAGATAGTCTTTTGTTACATTGACCCTGAATCTTATGATAGCCACTTAAACTGACAAGGAGATTTCAGTCATAGTCAACATCGCTTCACATTCCTTAGGAAACACTGCAGCTCAGAAGAAGAGTATATATTTTCTATACAGAAGATTCCAAGTTAAATCCTTGGCCCCTCCAGTTAGCTAGATATTCAAAAAGGCTTGAAATCTTGGAGAGCTGTTTAAGGTGATGTTACAAACTATTATGAATCTGTCCAGCTTCAAGAGGGTCATGGAGTCCTGTTTTTCAATTACACAAGGGAAGACCTTCTCCTGCATTGCTGTCAAGAATCAAAATACATTTTTGGGGGCTTTGACTCCTATGCTCTCTGTCTTTAGAAAAACAGCCTGAATTTATAAACTGTATTCATATATTTTAATACAACAGTTTTAAATTAGATAGCATTTTATTGGCCTTGAGTATTCCCTTTGTTTGTATGACTTTTTGAATGTATCTCATGGTTAGTTACATTGGCCACTCTGTAACTAACAGAAAACAAAGAAAGGGAAACTGATATATAATTATAACAGAAAGTTATTTACAGGAAATGTATTATAGGATAAGTAGAGTTCAATTCCTAACTAACTATATCCTACCAGGAGGAGAATCTGAAAGCAAGACAGAAGAAAATCACATCAGCTCAGTAATCCCTTAAACAAAGAAGGAACATGGAGTAAATCCTCAAGGCTCCAACTATACTCTATTTGTAGTCAATAGATCACAAGATGCTGAAAAATCAGTGCCATAGGGTTTGGACTACTAAAATTTTTGTACAAAACCCATAGAGTTCTAAAATACTTCCCCAGCCCAAAAAGGTTATTAGTTATATGTTTATGCTAGAATAAGCATTTTTACATACTTTGGCAGAGGGATTGTATTTGTTTTGCTTTCTGAGCCAGAAAGTACATCACACCAGTTTGAAAAGTGATATTATGAATCTAATTCTCAAATATAATTTGAGAATTAAATGTACCTGATCTGCTTAGTAAGCCAGAAAGTACTGTAGGTTGGATGGCTTCACAACAAGGGCTGAGGGAAATCTTCCAGCATCTCCCTTTAAGAGCTGGAAATGTATTTTTTTCACATCAAAAGACCTTATGAGGTATGATTTTAAAAAGTGTAGTGTCTTTTAGCAGCCTGGGCTTCATGATTACAAAGTGCAGTACACATGTATCTGGCATACAAAATTCAAGAGTGAATACAGTGGAACCCTGGATTGTGAGTAATTTATGAGTGCTTTGCAAGAAGAGCAAAATTTTTTAATAAAATTTAACTTGGTTAACAAGTGGTAACTTGCGAGATGAGCATCGTGCGATAAACTTGCATGGGAAATCTCACAACTGAGCTGATGGTTCCTCTCGTGTGTGTTTGCTTTGCTATATGAGCATATTGGATTATGAGCACTTTTCCGGAACAAATTATACTCGCAATCCAAGGTTCCACTCTATTAAGTCTATCTTCAAACGTTGTATGCCATACTTCAGATAATTCTGAATACATGCCCTTTGAAATCTTTTTTGATAGTTAAGAACTTCACTCAGGGGAAGAATCTCTTTCTCCCTTTCTGATTTTTTTCTATTTTAGGATTGTCAATTTATCAAACAAATCTTTGTTGATTAATTGGACAAGTTTGAGTTGAACAATACAGTATATTGTTTCAGCAGATGGGAATAGAGTTGCTTCCTTTGCTGTTCAGTTCATCACTAGAGACCTTATATTAGCAGATACATCTTTCTTCCTTTTATCTATGGTAGAAAACAGACATATAGATGATTCTCAAATCCCATTTCATTTTTATTTACAGCCAAGAGGCCCAAAAGAAAGTTACAAATATAAACGTGACATTAAATAAAATAGTTTAACAAGTAAATTACTGAACAAATATTACTTAATAGACTTAAAGCTGCAACTCATTGACTTGTTACTAAATCTATCATAGTATCTCATTTTTACAAAATATAGCCAATTGCTCATCCACCTTGCAAACTTAAAGACTAGGAAGTCAAACCACTGGAGAAAATTATCAAGCAACTAATGTGTAATGTAATGTTTGCCCCTGACATGAGAAACAAAGAGATTGCAGAATACAATAAATCTGATATTGAGTCTGCTTCAGATCAGCAACCAATGAGATACCTGGAGGCCAATACATTAAGTGGTAACAATCCAGTCGTCTTTACAAGGGACCACAAGTCCAACTAAAACTCACCAACAACTAATTCCAGAAATAGGAATCACTGTGCTATGTTTGAGAAGGAAAGATTACTAGATCACATTGATTTTGAGGACTAAGCATTCAGAATACAGACCTAAACACTCCATTCTGAAAATATTTCTTGGAATATTGCTGGTTGGGTTAATAAATATAAAGATATTTCTTTTATTCAATAATTAATGTCTGTGAAGACTCTCACTCGTCCAGGGTAATTGCATCGCAACAAAGTTTAAAAAACAGGCATCTGGACTGG
>JANHZU010007134.1:37871-49599 GCA_032468055.1 Acrochordus granulatus
GGTCCCTTGGACGGCAAGGAGATCAAACCAGTCAATCCTACAGCAAATCAAACCTGATTGCTCTTTGGAGGGACAGACACTGAAGTTGAAGCTCAAGTACTTTGGCCACATAATGCGCAGGGAGGACTCATTGGAAAAGACTGTGATACTGGGAAGGATTGAAGGGAAGAGGAGAAGGGGACTGCAGAGGATGAGATGGATAGATATCATAGTCAGTGTGATGGGTGTGGGCTTGGGAAGACTCTGGGAGGCAGTGCAAGACAGGGGGGCCTGGAGTAAATGCAGTCCATGGGGTCGCAAAGAGTCGGACACGACTGCGCGACTGAACAACAACATTGTTATGCATTATTTTATACTGTTGTTTATTGATGTTGCAAGTATATTGAGAACTGCTGTACTGGAGTCAAATTCCTTGCATGTCTAACCATATAAGTATTTGAGTATTTAAAAATGTTGTGCTGTAGAACAGTGTTTTTTGATTTTGGCAGTTTGAAGATATGTGGACTTCAACCCCCCGAATTTCCAAGTCAGTATTCTGGCTGGGAAATTCTGGGAGCTGAAATCCACACTTCTTCAAGCTACTAAGGATGAGGAACACTGCTGTAAAAAAACAACTCTCATACCATTTTCAGTCTCTCAGATACACTGTTTTAGAAAGGGCTAAAGGCCCTTGATGATCAGAATTGGTGGTAAGCAAATGTCTAAGGAGTCAATTGAACTTTTTAGACTCCTTAAGATGTCAGTTGATCACAAATAGGTGCCGTAACAATAATTCTGTTCTGAAGAATTAACCTAGCAGAGAAGCAAGGCTGGGCTTGCCAGTTAGTGAGTTAAGCTTTGATCAATCATTGAGCAGAGGCAGCTGTACGTGCTATGATTTCAATGTTCAAAAAATGCTTCTTAAAGATGGGAACATAAACTTTGCATTTGTCTGCAAAATCTTAAAGCAGCTGGGTCTTTTTTTTCCAGGATTGTGTGATAGCTGCAAGGAGCAGCTGCACTGCATACAGTTGATTTAAGATGTATGGACTTCAACTCCCAGAATTCCTCAGCCATAATGCTGTCTGTGGAATTCTGGGAACTGATGTCCATACATCTTTGAGTTGCTAAGACCGAGAAACACTGATTTAAATTGTTACAGATAAGTGAGACCTTTGTGCTTAAACATTTTTTGGAGATTCGGTGAGAAACACTGCGTAGCCCTTCTCTGCAGCATTTCAGTCATAAAATCCTGGGCCTGTTTGTGTTCTGCTCGTTGGGTTTACACAACTAGGTTTGTAATGAAACAGAGGTCTACTTTTGCCCACATTATTAGATCTGATTCATTTTAATATTCAAGGTACAGTATATGTATCGGCTTGCTATTATGTGACTCAGACTGTTCCCTTAGCTTATGATTCAATATATCAGAGATAACTACACTTATACTTAATTTACTGAATGGACTAATTCAGTAACCAAATTAAAGTTAAGTGCAATTAAGTGTAATTACAGAATTACAGCCTTTCTGAAGTTGATTTTACAGGACTCAGGTCAGTTCCAGGTTCCAGAGACTCAGATCTATAAGTTCAGTAATAGACACCTAATGATAATGGACTTTTTCCAGTGGCCTGTTCAGTACATTTCTTGACGTCAATACTGAGAACCAAATTGAACCTGATGAAGAACTGATGAAGAAAAACACAGTAGGGTTGTTAGGGGAACCAGTACTCTGTGTCCATTAGCTTTGTCCATATGTGAGTGCTATTTTTACTATCTGCCAGGTCTTCATAATAAATCACACCACATCTCCCTTATTCTGTTCAGGATCTGTACAGTACAGTAGCTTCTAAAAGCAATAGTTATGACTCAATTGGTTTTAATTGCCCAGAGGAACCAGCAGTTCTGAACTTGATTCTTGTGAGAAATAGTTGTTCTGATCACAGGGAGTTGAGTTTGGCATCTTGCTGAGTATGTTTACTTCTCCCTTTCTAGTTTGAAAACCCACCCAATGGCTCATGACACCTACCCTTCTCTTAAATCCCATTTGCACACCCTGATCATGCTTCAGGCAAAGTTGAATGAAAATGTGGCTTCCTTCTCAGCATGCATGATATTTAAGTAATCATATCATTACTCCGTTTTGCAAAAATTGCATTTAAGTTGTGCCTCATCTCTGGGAAATTTAGAGCTTGTTTCTGTACTAAACGCTCTGTTGCTCAGTCTCACCCAAGTAGAGATAATACACTGATATGGAGTTGATATTATCCAGATTTTTGTACTCTGTCCTGATTTTCAGTGAATGTTTTCTTAATTGTCTTGTTTACAGTCAATCATACATACCATCCGGTATTTCATAACTGACAAAAGAGTTCCTTGTGTGCATTTTGTTCCATCTGGATTTTCCCAAAATATACAGGGCAAAGCTATTCAAAATCAGCCTCACTGCTGTGATATGTGACATGTAAACTTGTCATTTAATTGGCTCTTGGAGTTCATGTACATATATATTTCTCTACATTTATGCTTGAATCATAATCAAATAGCTATGTTTTCCTACTGAAGGCTGCAACTCACTTTAAGAATGTTAGGCGTTAACGTTATGTTCATGTTAAAAGGGAAAAATAGGGATGAATAATATGATTATTAATAGGGATGAATAATATGATTGATTGGTTGGTTGTCTTTGAGTTTACACAAATATAATCAAAGATGAAACAAAAGAAATTATTATTCCAACTGTCAGAGTAGCTTACAACAATTTTAAATAAACCAGTAATAAACAACTCAGCATAAGACAAAAGAGTACTGATACCCCATACTAACAGACAATCTTACTCAGTAGCTTCATATAGATGTTAAATAGGAATGATGACAGAGTAGAGTATTGAGACACCCAACAAATTAGGACCCTCAGGCTTGACCTCTTCCTCCCATACCAAGACTTATTAAACCAGTTTTGAAGAAAGAAGGAAAACCACTGTAACACAATGTCTCCTATTCCCAATCCTTTAAATTAAGCCAGAGGTAGTCATAGCATAGGAAAGCATAAGAAAGAAGATAGAGCCCTAGGGAACTGCATAGGTTAAGGATTTAGGCATTCAGTAGTAAAACCAGCACCAATTCTGAGTGCATCCTAACCTGAAGGATTGGAACCACTGCAAAACATCACTTCTCAGACCCAACATCATGGAATAATACTATAGTTGATGGATCAAAAATTACCAAGAAATCCATCAGAATTTGCAGAATCACACTTCCCTCCATTCTTAAGGTCATCACCCAAGATGACTGAAGCGGTCTCAGTATCATATCTTTTTTAAAATGATTTAAATGGACCCAGAAAATAAATTATGTTAGAAATACCTAGAGCCACCACTATCTTAATTACCTTTCCCAAAAATAAAAAAAATTAAAGCTACTCTGTAATTACAAAGAACTTCTAAGTTTCTTTTTCAATAAAGACCTTATAACTTCCTTCTTTAAACAAGCAGGAACATTATCCTCAAGATTATCACTTCTTTAACTATGGGCCCTGCCTCAGTCTAGTCAGGAGTTGAGAAAGCAAGTGATGGCCATCATATTAATCTGTGTATACATACTTATGTGTATACATGCTTATCAATACACTTCCTTTATTTTCTTTTCTACTGGCTGCACATTTTGATGCACATTTTTCTGTTTGAATATATAAATTTCATTTAATTTTGTTTATGCTATTAAGGAGCAGGAACTGAGGAGACGCCCGGATGCTACATCATCAGCCAGTGGGGGGGGCGGGGTTAGTTACACAAAATTGTATAATACTAATCTATGTAAGCTGCCAGAAGTCTTCGGAAACTGGCGGCATTGAAATGTGTGTAATAAATAAATAAATAAATATTTACTGTTGTCTTGCAAATACACTGAGAACTTTTGAACCGGAGTCAAATACCTTGTGTGTCTAAACATGCTTGGTTAATAAAGTATCTGTAATCTGTAATTTTCAGATACTTTGGAAATCTATAAGCTGAAAAGAATCCATATGAAATACTTAATAAAGTTACCACTCTGTGAGTTAGCTAAAACTGGAATCCAAAACAAGATGAAGAAGACCAACTTGTTCTGAAAGGAATGATAAAAATTTCTTACAATGAACCAATTGCCTGGCTCCTCTTCCCTACCATTTGATGGAAGAGACTTACATATATATCCATTGCTGGCCTGTTGTGTACAGATACACAAAAAGCAGTGAGGTAATCCTTCTCTTTTGCTCCCATTGACATGGAGTAGGATTTCAAGTGGGCTTGAAAGTGGGGTCCATCTTATGTTCAGTCTCATCCTTCATGGGAGATCTTACAATCCTCTACTAGGCTAACTGATTTTTAAAATATATAATATTTAAAATATTTAATGTTTAACTACTTATTTTATCTTAGCAACTTTATTCTTCCATAATAGCAATCAGAAATAAGCCACTACCCCCCTTATGGCAATCACAATTGAACAGAACCTAGTGACCCCATTAGACATTTCTGCTGACAAATCAACTAGCAGGAAGATTACATTGTTCTTTTCCAATTTGCCCAGATGATTAGCTAACAAAGAGGTTACTAGGTCAAGGCTCCAAGCTGGATAAAATAGACACCACAATAAAACATACGAAACAGATTCAGTCACTTCTCTGATAAACCAAGGTGCTGAATGAGTTCTGCTAGTTGTAAGAGGGACATAGTGATGATAGAGTTAACTGTCTGGGACATCTTTATATTCCACAGGTCAGGCAGACTTCAGCAGTACTGCTGACAGACAAAGCAGAAAATTCCCTATATACATTCAGAAACCATCCTGATCTACCAGATACTTGACTTGGACCATTTAACCACCATGGACCATTTAACCATTTAGTCTACTCCTGCAAAGATTTATAGCAACTGCCTCAAAATGATCAGAAAGTGATTTGTCTGTGACAATTGTATTACAAAAATTCCTCTGTTTTCAGATCACTGTTTTCAGTGGCTGAACAGAATACCAAATCCAGTGTATCCAGTAGTCTTCTGCTGTGTGGGTCATACCAATTGAAATTTTGAGGCGTTCCTTATTGGATGGTGCACTAATGATAGCCCAATACCAGGGTTTCTCAACCTTGACAATTTTAAGATGCTTGGACTTCAACTCCCAGAATTCCCCAGCCAGCATGGGAATTAAAGTCCAGGCATCTTAAAATGTTAAGGAAAACTGCCCTACACTGTCTTGCTTACCCAAACACAGCAGGAAACCCTCAAAATTTGCAGACAGTCAGATGGAGCTTCTGGTCCCAAGATTCTACATCTACGCAACCTTCCCACCCTCTAGCCTGTTCTTTTGCATCAAGGAATGACTTGGACAGCAGGCTTCATCTTTTCTCTCTCACTGAGTTCAGCATTTTTAATCCAGAATTAAATCTTGGCTAATATGTCTTTTACCAGCATCTGACTTGGCATCGGAAAGAAAGGCCTTTGGAGGATCTATATTCCTTCTCACAGAGAGATCCTTGGTTAGATTGCAGCATGAACGAAAGAGAAGCGTGCCACTGATTGATTCTATTTTTTTTGCAACAGCTAGTTTTAGCTTTTCATTGTTCTTCTTTCATTTGGTGTAGCAGTAGAAGAAACTGAATGAGAAAAAGCCTCACAAAATATCTCACAAAACCCTGAATATAGTAGTCACAGATTTCATAACTGCAACAAACATGCTGGATAGGAATTCTGGAAATTATAGCCTCAAAACATCCAAAAACGGTTAGGGCTACTGTAGAGAGTTACCAAGATGATCTTAGCTGAGACTTCATAAGAAGAATCATTTTACCGAAACAGAGTAATATAATGGTGTTGCTTTGGATTTTATTTAATATTTAACATAAATGGCATTCTAAACCTATGAATTTTGTTTTATTGATAGCTGTTGCCTTTCTTGTTCTCTTATTAATGTTCTGTATTTTTACTATACTTTGAATACTACTTTGACTTTTAATTTTAATGTAAAATTAGACTGATTTTAATCTGCCTTCCATTTCAAAAACATGCCTATGTTTTCAGGCAGCAAAATATGAAGTATCATAAATGTGAAAATCTGGAAAATGAAACTGCAGGTGAACTTTTAAACCAGCAAGGATTACATAAAGTATCTTTAATCTTTTGAAGTCCTGATCATTCTGAAATGATCCTTCAATCTTCCCAATCAACAAGGAAGATTTTCAGAGGACTGTAAGCAAAAGAGTTGAGATGTCATCTACATTCAATCTATAATTTTTAAATCTTTCTTGATCCATGTATGGGAAGAAGGATGAGTGAAGAGAAGTGGACACTATTCCTGACCTATAAATTTGCTTGAACATTTGACAGATGTAGACAAGTATGTACTTGGTTGAAGAGGGGAGCAGGTACATCTTCAACCCTAGGCAAAGTGATCTCTAATGGATTTCATCCACAGTTGGTGGGTGATTTCCATTTGAGGCTCTGAGAAATGTAACATGCTCTTTCCCTGGCTTTTTTACCTTTTGATGTGATGTGAATGATGTCACTTATGTGATATAAGTAGTAAGTTTCATTCTTTCAAGAATGTTATCCAGATACATGTTATTTTGCTGTTGTTGTGGTGAGTCCCTAGGGCTCCTAAGTAGAACTGGAGATTGAACCCAGGGCCTTCTGCAGAGATTCAGCTGTATCCATGAGTTACAGCCTATGCTGATATTTGCCCCTTATTTTGCACAAGACCCCTAGAGATATTGAGGGACCTGAGTATCACAACAATTCCCAGGTAGGCAATAGAGAGAACATCTGAAGAATTTTTATTTTCATAGATAATCCGGGACAAATGTAAGCATTAAATTTTCTTGAGATCCTAACAGTTGTTCAACCTTACTTATGTATTAATGTATATGGCCACTCAACTCGCTCACAGTGACTTAAAGTGTACAACTGTCATAGAAGTGCTTGTATTGTCATCCACATCCGTGAAGATTTGCCAGCTATATATGGACAGCTGGCAAGCAATGGTGTCATCTATTGAAGCCTCATTTAAATCTAAAACATCCCTTCTATGAAATATTGTAATTTCAGGCTATGCACTATCCTTGGGCACTTTGAAAATCAATATAGTATACATATTTAATGAATAGAAGTGTTTGAAGTGTTTAAAGAAGTGGTTGGACCTGAATATGTATGGGAGATAAAAATATATATTTGCCCAGGCTTCAGAGTCCTTCTAGAGTGTTCTGTAGCAACCCTTTATCAGTTTAGCAAAGAAGTACACACTTTGACTGACAGCAAGCTTTTATGAGAGTGCAAGCTCTGATTCCAAAGATAGGTTTAATTAAGTGCTCTGAGAGGTCTGCAATCTGTTTTCCTAGTCTTGCTGATTAGTGGTGGCATCCACAGAGGATGGGGTCACAATTGGCAAAGGAGCATGTAGCGTTGTGATGCAAGCCCCAGGTCAACAGTCTTTGAGACGGTCTGAATGGATCTTGCATGGCAGCATCCACAACCATGCAAATTTCGAACTCCCCACTAATAAGTCATGCTTAAAAACCAAATGCATATCGAGAGCAACAGACTGAAGACATTTTTTTTCTCTTTAAAGGAGAGAACTATTTTGAGCATTAAAAGTTAAACTTTAGAAACATCTGGAGGACATTGAAGGAAATTATGTCCTATTCTAGTTTGGCCTGAAGATGTTAAACATTAATTCCTGCAAAGAAAAGGCGACAGGAGTCATTACTTGGGGTCATATGAAGGCAGGTCATATGAATGGGGTCATATGAAGGCAGATATATTAGGATATTTCTTTTCTCTTCTGTTAAGTGTTCTTGATTCATTCTATAAAAACAGATTTGAGTGTATAATCATTTTTTGTGTGTTACAACAATATTTTTGCACACTTCACTGAACTGCTCATTAAAGGCTGGTCTCCTGAGCGCTGTAAATTAGGAAAACCAAGCTATCAGGTTTTCTATCGTAACCATAAAAATGGAAAGATTTTCCTGTTTCAATATTTATTTTTATTTATGGCATTTTGAGACTGCTGACTGCCAGAGATTCCCAATAATAACCCCATAAACAGAACATATAAAACAGGCCTCCTCTTAGCAAACCCACAGTGGTACCACTTCTTCAACCATTAATGGCACTGCAGAAGACATTATTCTTCAGAACCCCCAGGAGATTGTTAGAAAGGCACTGTTTGAACACTAGGAGATAAAATATTCCATAATTATGGGCATATTTATTTATTTCAAATTATTATATGCCTTTTCAGTAATCTAAATCTAAGTATCTTACAATAATTAACAAATTATCAAATATATCAACTAATAAGTATAATAATCATAACTCTCAAAGCAGTCCTAGAAATTTACTATCTCATATAGAAATACCCCAAGCAGATTCATCCTAAGCTCAGGCACATTTTTTGATTTTCTTTGGTACCCAAGTGCGCATTGTCAGAAAAATGTTTTTAAGTTTCCCATCAATTAAAATTAAGAGTGTGGTTCTTATATCTGGTGGAAATATCTATCACAAGAAAAGAATTCCTGCAAATAATGGTTATCTTTGAGTTTCTTCTCACTGTAGTGTGCTCCTGCTTACTTTCCTTTAATCTTATTCAGGGATGGTACTCTTAATACCCCAATTCTGACTGAATAGATTGGATGGGTTGGTTCTGCTTGGAATAGGTGGTCCTTTCCATACCCAGTGTCAAGCCATAAATAGCTTTATTTGATAGGTTAACATCCTAACCTTGATTTGAATGCAGAAGTCTATTAGCGATCAATGCAGTGCTTGCAGAACTGGGGTAGAAGCCAGTAATAGCTCTCAACTGCCAGCTGGTATTTGCACTGTCTCCAGCTTCCAGATAGTCTTCAAAGGCATCCCTGTACAAACAGCATTGCGGTAGTCAAAAGAGAGAGAGAGAGAGAGAGAAATTGAGAGCATGGGTAATCATTGCTAGGGAAGAAATCCTATTCACTGAAATTTGATGTTAGCAGTGTCTTAGAGAGAGAGAGAGAGTTGACTGTAGCAGTCAGCGTCTTAGATGGGTAGCCAAAATATAGTCATGTGGATTGAAAAAAATAAAGGGTTCGCTCTGCTATTATCCCAGGCATGCCATATTTTAACTGCAAAAAGCAGATGACCACTGGATGGAAGCAGAAGGATACAAAAAACTCTTTATCACCAACCAGCAGGCACTCTGAGTTTTGCAGCTCAGGTATCTTTTTCCTATACAAAACAAACACGGAGTATATTGGTGTGATGGGATTCCCAGGAGGGAAAGGGAATGAGTGTATTCCAGAAGAGCAAGAGACAACTCAGTTTAGATATTTTGTGTGAGAGAAAGAGGGTGAAGAGAGCCCCTCCCTAATAGCTCTCAGAGTATATTCTTCTTATGGGAGCTAATTTGCTTTAGTTTGGCAAGATTCTGTCTATAGGTATAGAACACTAAAGAAATCTTCTTGGAAGAATCACAATATGCCTTTCTTGATCTTTGGAGCCTGATAGCTGGTCACATTCACACATCTTATTAAACTAGGCGAAAATGGAATTCCATACCTTACCTACAGAAATGACAACCTGTGGATAAATGGGTATCAGGGCTTGACTGAATGGTGCAGGAAATTGTTTATGTTTTCAATCATGTAGACTTAAAACCAAGTAGCATGTCAAGGAGAAAGAGAATATACAGTCTTCTTTGGTGAATTCTCTACTTGCAGGGGGCATATGAATCTGGACAAAGAGTTCCTTTTTCTGGAGTCAGACCTGATCTTGTTTGATTGTGCCTCTAGAATGGTTGTATATATTGACTGGGCTTTCATTCAGCTGGGATGGAGTGACAAGTGAGAACCAGAGTGGAATCAAAGGTGAACAACTGAAATGAAGAATGGATGGTGTTGACTAACTGTGTGCTGAGTTGGGTCTACAGCTTGCGATGAATAATTAAGGCATGGGCAAAGAAAAATGTATGTGGTTTTTGCTAAACAAAGAGTAATGGCTGATGTTGAGTCATTACCATAGATTGCCTTTTGCCTGAAGGTATAGATGCATTAGTGGGGTGTGGTGGCGCAAGCGGTTAAGAGCTCGGCTTGCTGGCTGGAAGGTCGGCGGCCGGAGTTCACGACCTGGTGTTGCCGCACAGCAGGGCGAGCTCCTGCTGTTCTGCCCCAGCTCCCGCCCACCTAGCAATATTTTGTTCTACCAGTCTGTTAAAAGATAGTCAGAGAGGGTGGAAATGAAAGGAAAGGAACCAGAGCAAGACCTTTTCCTGGGCCAGCAATTGGGCTTTTGAGCGTCCTTAAAAGCAGAGAGATATCAGGATGAAGAAAAGGTTAAAAGTTCCCTGTCAGTCATTATCTTTGACTTTCACAGTTCTGGCAGGAGCAAAGGGCCCTTAAGTAATGAGAAATCTATACCTTTTTGCAGCTGCACAAATATTTTTGAAATCCTTGGAGAAAAAAGTTGTTAGATGTTGAAAGCACATATTCCAGAAGACTGGAAGACAATCTTCCTACAAGATTCCCCTCTTTTATTTCTGTTGTTGAAACCCTCTCTGGGATCTCTGAGAAATTAAAGTTTCTCTCCATCTTCATTTCTCTTCTGCCAACACTCATACCTTCTCAAAATGGGACTGAACTGGCTTGGCCAGCCTTAGATAAACCCCTCCAAAATATAGCAGTAAAAGATATAATCTCACATGCTTAAACAAATCATTCTTTAAAAAAGTATCCTAAAATGTTTTATCATTGTAAAGTATTTTTCCCCTTCTGGAAAAAAAATCTGATTAAAGAAAGAAAGGGGTGGGAATGGATTTTTATCATTGCCTTAGGCCAAAAATTCAACAAAATTCAGTAAATCCCACAACCAACACACTGTACTTAAAATAAATAAAATTAATACGATCAGTGCTATTATATCAACAGTGATGGAACTCTTGTCTTAATAGTGCTATCCGCAGGCTTGCATCTGCCAGGCAATAAATTACATAAAATAATCATTAAATAAATACGTTCTTCCTGGGAACCTTAAAAGGGGTAGATGAGTATAGGGGAAGATATATTAAAGTTTCCAAGACACTGGAATCACAGGGACAGATCCCACAAGATTAGGAAGATAGATGCTAATTAATTACGTTGGAAATGTCATTGTAGAGGTGGTTTACTTGTTCTGAAAAAGCTCAGAGAGCACTGTTTATTGCACTAGAGGGAGCAATGTCCATTTGTCATATTGAATTCTCACTTACCTGCACAATCATTCTAGGATTATTTGGTAGAAAAATATTTGTGTTGTGTAGATTTAATAGTACAAAATTTAGCTCAGGGAAAGATGTTGGCCAATGATAGAAAAGAAGAGTTTTGCCTACGGAAGCTTCCAGTTTTGGTTGCTAGCATCTGCTGTTACCAATACATTATAAGGTAGAAGAAAGAGTAGATTACAGGGGTTCAGATGAGTGATGAGTCTGACCTGCTGGAAGATAGTTTCCTCTACAGTATCCTGGCTTTCAAAAGCTGAAGATTCAAGTTCAGTGTTTAGCAGCTCTAGTTAGGAGTAGGAATGAGAAACTATGCCTGTTAAGTAAAAATACTGAACAAAATGGACCAAAGGGCTTTCTGCTCAAAAAGCTAAAAAGGAAACAAAAGACCCAAGGATCTCATCATCAATCAACATCTAGATAAGCAGGGATTATTACTAGGATTAATACCAGACCAACGATCAAGCAATAAACAATACCCCAATCAAGGAAC
>JANHZU010007135.1:20257-37539 GCA_032468055.1 Acrochordus granulatus
ATCCAGTCCAGATGCCTGTTTTTTAAACTTTGTTGCAATGCAATTACCCTGGACGAGTGAGAGTCTTCACAGACAAAAGACCACCTTTGTTTCTCTAGGTGTAATAACTGGGATAGAAGGTATGAGAATTTTGGAATGTCCCATTTCTTAGTTCTCACCAGTAACAGGTTAATTTTTGTCAGCCTAAAACCAGAGAGGTGCTCCAGTCCTAGCATCACACCCCCTCCATGAATTGGACCAATTTCTTTTGACATTTTGCTCTTTAACTGGCTGTCAAAGCTCAAACCATTACCTTAGAAAGCGGCCTCAACCCCAAGACAATTGCACCACTGGAATTCTTTAACAAGAGGAGAGGCATAACTCTAATAAATCTTCCTTCTGAAAAGGAATAAGGGAATTTCTGTGCCGCACCACTTCCTTTCTTTGACTTCTCAGGGGAAATCATCTTTGACCTGCCAACCTTGAAACACTGAGAACAAGTAATAAAAACATCCCAGCCCTATTCTTGAGCTGCCATGTTCTGCAGTAACACACATTTCCTCATCCTTATGCAGTAAACAATGGGAAAGAAAATAAATTGTTTGCGTCTTTTCCCTATCTGCATCCTTAACATATTCGTGCATGTGTTTGTCTGATTGTACATTAAAAAAAGTCCCAATACCAGGGAAAGTTAAAGGGATCAGGCTCCCATTAATCTTGCAAGAGTTCTTTGTTTGATTGTGGTGTTAAGTACATAACCGATCAGCTTCAAAGAAATTAGCTCAGTTTTCGAACCCAACTGATGTCATGAGACTGCAGAGGCTGCTGCTGTCAAGCTGATGCTACCATGTTTGTGCGGAGAAGACCCCTGATAGGAATAGGTATTCTCTGAGATAAGCCCCATTTTGTTCCGAGGAATTTACTCTAAAGTCACTGCTCATAGCAGCATCTTTCACACCCAGTCTGTAACCTTGAATGCAGTAAAAGTTAATGACAAGGTTGCTTTTATCTGGTTTGTGCTTCACTTTCCTCAGGTGTTAATCAATGGCAACCTTCAGATTGGTGGTTATGTTTGTCTTATCGTGCTTCTCTAGAATTTCAATTCCATCTCACTCTTGACAGTCACTAGGATGCGTTCTTCATTTGGTGTTGTATTATTGCAACTTTGGGATGTTCACTAGTTTTAAAGAGCCCAAGCCTACTTTGGTACATACATTCTGTGCCAGTTTTACCTATGTTCAATCAGAAGCCAATTCACTGATTTTATGTGAATTATCACTTTTGGGATTTTGAGAGCATGTTTTGGGAACTCTCACAAAATGACTGCTGGACAAGGGGGCTTGTTCATTAACAAAAACTCTAGCCCTTATAATTGTGGCTAGGCAGAAGGCACGAGATTTCTAGAAGGCAAACTGTAGAACTAGTTCCCATTGTGCCCTAATGTGCCTCCTAAGCTAGTCTATGGCAGCAGTCAAAGACACCATCCTCTTCACTTTTGCTCACGGCAGGAAAAGGGGCACCCTCTTGCTTTAATTTTAGGCAGCAAAATCTCATGGTCCAGCCTTCATAAAACTGAATTGCACCAATCTTAAGCGTCAGGAATAATTCAACTGAAAGGTGTTTAATGGGGACATCCAATATACTTCCCAAGCTTGCAATAGTGTGCATTCACCCTTAGCAACAGAAGCAACCCCAATATTTGCTGCTTCCATCAAAACAATAAAAGATCATGCCATTGCACTCAAAGACCCCATCTCAGATTCAGATACGTTATTGGCCAAGCATGATTAGTCATGCAAGGAAATTTACTCTGGTACAGCAGTTGTCAGTATACTTGCAAGACAACAGTAAATAAAATAATAACATAAACAAATAAAATTATGTATTCAACAGTAAAGTGTGCATTCAAAATATGCAGCCAGTAGAAAAGGAATACTGTGTAGTAAAGTGTAGAATTAGAAACTTCTTCACATATGCGTGCAAAACTCAACACTTGCTCAAACAGGATACAATCTGCAACACTGCTTTTGTCATTGGCCCTTCTTGTTCTTCATTCTCCCCCCAGGGACAAATCTGCCTGAAAGCATCCCTTCACAAATGTTCCTTGACTGCTTGATTCACACATCTCACTAAGGTTCCATGGTTGATTAAACTAGCCACAAGGAACTGAATGCTGGAAGATGGAAAGCTTATTAGTCCCGATGGCCGCGTTCACATGAACATACTAAGCCCAAATGAAACCAAATTCATTGAAATTCATAGCCAATATATTAATTCTCCTTCAGAGAGAATATATTTCTTCCCTATTCAGGAAAGCAATGAAAGAAAAAAGAGGGGATGGAAATGTTCTGCAGTGAATCCTCCAACTCCACTTTTTCTGATGCAGACAGTTGATCATTATTTATGTGCAGAGTGCAGCAGCCTTGCCATTGCTTCAGCAGTTCCATTTATTCTATGACATGTGGCATGAAATTAACAAGCGTTGTTTCACTGGTGGTGGATTTATGGTAATCAGGAATCATGAGAAAGACTGTCAGGGTGGGAGGGGAGAAGAAAGAGAAGAAGCAACTGGAGTAGCCAAGAGAAAGAAGCAGGCAGGTGCCTGTGTCTTCTGTTTTCTTGGAAAAGTCAAAATCAGGTGGCCTTTATTTTCTTTTCCTCTTACTGCAGTGCTGACAGACTGATCAGGGGACTGATCGGCAAACGATTCCAAATTAGACAGTACCCAGTCTTGAATGCCCCTGTCGTTCCTCCAATTCACACCCGTCCCTTTACATCGCATGAGTTTATTTAAGGAGTTCACTTGGGGGCCAGACAACTGTATTGCAGATGAGGAAGGTGGAATAGAAAAGTATTTTCCTGGACTTCGAATGGAATGCCCCTCAAAGATTGGACTGCAAAAACAGATTCCGAGACTAGAGCTGCAGAAACAGACACGACAGCTTTAACGTGCCTTAGATCCTTGGGCCAGGAGACTGAAACGGCCGCTATATTTCCACCATGCCTGCTAGGCTACTGGAATATCTGAGCCTGCTGGCCGAATGGCATTGGCTGCCAAGGAACAGAACTATGGGATAGATATGGGGAGCACAGGTTGGAGCTTCAACAGAGTTTAATGATCCCATCCTGAAGGACTCTGGGCAGCAAAGAACAAGAGCAAAGTCTGCCAGCCAGTAAAACAAATAGAATCAATTTCCTCTTATAGCTCCTCGGTCAACTCAGACCAAAGAACTCACGAAACAAGATTATTTCTTACTTCTGAAAGGCAGCAGGCTTGCAGCTGTAGGAAGGAATTCCAGATGGGGGACTACTACAGAGAAGCCCTCTCCCAGTAATGAGCCAGCTCTGCCCAGGCTTTGGTACAAAACACTGTCTTCTCATTGTCAGGTGTATTGGGAAAAAATATAATCCTCTGTTAATCCCCAACAACTGCAGCACTATTGCAGTTGTGGAGATGATCAGTCTTTTACTCCCCAAGGGTTCTGTCTCTCATGACAGATTGTCCAACAACTGTAAAAAAAGGAGCTGATCAAGAGCAACATCTTGAGTCTCTGCCTGCAGGCTTTCTAATCCAATCTTCTATCCGCTGAAACCTGACAGGCGTCCGGCTCCACAATGTGATGACTCCCAACACGGTCAGATGTTTGTGCAGACTTAGCCTATAACATGCCTCTCCCCCGTAGCAAACCTTTTCAGTGTTTTGCATCGGCTGTTCTCTCAACAGTTTTATTTCTTGTCCTGGGTGGCATTTTCAGTTCAATGTGATGATAGGCTCATCATTTAAAGCCTCCCTGGCAAATTGTTCTCCCGCAGGATGGCTTCGCCAATGATCCGATGTCTATTTTGCCTCCAGCAATTGCCCATGGCTTGCTTCCTCTTGAGCCATCTTCTTGTTTTCACTGCTTTTTATTTCCTTTTGTTTCCATATATTGGACTGATGTTCTCTAGGGCTTTATTTTCCTTGGCAACCAATCTTCAGGGACTTAATTCAGATCATTTTTAATGAAATTATGCAGGAATTTGTACTGACATTGGAGCTCCCCCACTGCCTTTTGTCTTGCCAGAATTTGTGTGTTTATAAAGTTTCAGTGATATACCACTGTTTAGTCACCTGTGTGATTTTTCTCTGTTAAAATAGATTAAAGGATTAAATGAGGTCCATCTAACTATAAGAGGTTTTATGAAAGGTTTTAACTTTAGAATAAATATTCAAAATGTCAACAGGGGCATGAGATAACATTTCTATCTCTTCGTTCTGAGAGCTTAAGAGGAGGTGGTGTGTGTATGTGTGTGTATATACATACGTACGTACCATTCTGACAGCCTCTAGATATCCCTTCTAGATATCCAGAGAGCACCAAAACCTGGATAGACCCTAATCTATCTAACATTATATATATAGTCATCTGAAGTGCAAAGCTCTTAACCAGAGTAGTGGTGATGATAGTATTGGGAGTCATACATGAGGATATGACCTAATGTAATATCCATATATTTCTTCTTTGAGAATTTAAGGAAAGGAGAGTTGTATTCGCTTCTTAAATAATTTTAATATTTAAATAATTCAGAAATACCTATCTGATAATGATGGAGTTGGCATGGCTTTGAAAAAGAGCATTCCTGCTACTACTTACCAATTTCCATCTCCTCAATCTTTTCTCCTTAATATATCTTCTGTGTAAGAAAAAAAAGGGGAGGGGGAATTATGGAAAAACATATAAAGTTATAAATAGATGACACCACTTGAATCCCCCAAATAACATTATGAACATTGCCTGCACAATGAAAGTCTCATATAGAAGGACTTTTTCCTTAACAAAGAAATTAACCCTATTAATAATTGGATCATATTTTGTATTTAGGTCGCTTATTTGGATTTGGCCAAACAGATTTGATGAACCCAAACATTTTGGCTTGTAAATAGTTTATGCATTAGTTTTACTTAACAATCACTCCAGTAAAGTTTTAGCTACAAACCATGATTGAAACAAGCCAGGATCCAGTACATGACATAAATTCAATATGGGGTTCATCCATTGGTCTATAATAAAATGAAACAAATTAATTCAAAATTACAATGGGTCAAGAAGAGGCACTTTAGAGACTGTAAAGCACTTCTGGCCTTCATAAAATGTCATGTCAACCCTCCGTCTTTCAATCACATTTCAGGTACTTGGTAACTGGCTTGTCTTTATGACTGTTGCAGTATAGCAGAGTCAAGTCATAGTGTAGTGATTTACAATGTTTTTGCCTGTTTCTGGCAAAAAATGCCCGTTTGGAAGAATTTGTATGATTGCAGATTCGCTTACTGACCACGGTGATTCACCAGTGCAAAAAAGGTTGTAAAATTGGAGCCAGTTACATGGGTGCCTTGACTTACAACCATAATGACTCATGACTAGGAATCCAGTCTCAGTTGTGATTGTATGTCAAGGACTA
The DNA here is from genome assembly GCA_032468055.1 of Acrochordus granulatus. Lineage (NCBI taxonomy): Eukaryota > Metazoa > Chordata > Lepidosauria > Squamata > Acrochordidae > Acrochordus > Acrochordus granulatus. The sequence goes on from JANHZU010007135.1 coordinate 25,676, forward strand.
CCTGTAATTTGAAGCCACAAATTACAGTGGCAGGATTCACACAAGCTAAATTAAAAGCCAAACAATCCACATTATGATTTATCAAGATGTAGGAATCAAACCAGTATGGTTTATTCAACAAACCATGATTAAAACAAAGCAGTCCTTCATACGATACATAACCCAAGCTATCCCTTCTTCTGGTTCCATCTATTTTTTTGAAATGAAAATGAAACGATACGTTTCATTTTGAAAATTTCTGACGAGAACTGTTGATGGCCTATTTATCTCTGCTCACATACTCCCTGATATTACACTGGCTTAGATATTTACATTGGCTTGGATTCTGTGCTGTCATTCCATGAGCAATTTCCCACAGCGGAGTTAAAATATTATTGAACTGGCAGACAACTGTACTGGCATAACATTGCTGCCTCTGTCATGTCACCCCAGTGAAGCCACCAATTGCTGCCAACCTTATTTGTTGCGGATAGGCCAAAGAATTGGTAAATTCCTCTGACTCTGCTTCCTTTCCATTAGACCAGCAACAAGCAGAAAGTTTGTCTCGTCACTGCCTTTCACAGAAACTGGGACTGGGATTGAAACCGGGGAAGTGGCAAAGTTTGACGGACGGTTGGACACCCGGCCTCAGTCGTCTCTCAAAGCCTGGTACCAAGTGATTTGCTCCTGCCTCCGCCGATCGATTCGGCAGCTGTCCCCTCATCCAGCAGACAACGCACCTGCAGATCAAGCACTTCTCTGCTTCTCTTGTATCTACTCCCAGTCGTAGGGAGAGGAAAGGGATCCAATACAAGACCAACCAGCTCTCTGATCCTCAGGCTGCAAGAGGAGGAGAAGCGAACCTTCCAGTGACTGGTCAGATAGCTCTATTGAGGCTACTCTTAAATAGCAGTTTAGCAGGTTTCTGAAATGTTCAGGCTGCTTTTGGAGTGGGTTTATTGCTCTTTCAGAAAATCATTGAACTCACCTCTGCCTTAAAATCTGACGGCGGGGAGGTGGGGTTGCTTGGCGAAAAGGCAGTGGTAGAAACTTAGTCCCACTTTATCATGCATCTGCTCCCCTTCCAGTCCTATTTTCCTGGCTATTTTTAAACATGTTTAGTACTCTTGAAAGAGCACTGAACGTCTGTGCAAATAACAGCTGACAGATACACTGGGAGGGTTGCATGTGAAGTGGCCCTTCTCTCTCTTCACAGTGCAGCTCTCCTTCATTCAGCTGATCCTGATTTCCTTCCTTCCTTCCTTCCTGTCCTATCCCATATAATTTTTATTAAATATTTTAATTACACTAATAAAAACCAATGCAAACTAAGCTGAGAGAAACAAAGGACAATAAAAATAATAAAAATTACAGAGAAGAAAAAGAAAGAAAGAAAGGAAAGAAATATATAAAGAAGTTACATCCAATCTTTATCACCAGCTGTATGAACAAGATTGGTAACTTTTCACCTCCTGTATCTCTTCTTCCCATAATCCAACCCTTATGTACACTATAAGCAAATCCAGAAGACATCAACTTTTTAGTCCTGGTGTCAGTAAAAAGTTCATATAGGGTTGCCAGAACTTTGTAAGGCTGGAGCCAACTTTCAGGTTGCCTCAGCGTCAGGTTGCAGACGCAGACGGGTGCAACGTAAAATGGGAAGGATCTCTCCCGACGGTCTGGAAGAACTTCCTACTTCATCCCGTCAGCCATGCCATCATTGGAAATGGGTTCAGCGCTGTTTCAAAGGTTGCAGGTGCAGAGAATTTGCAAGAAGCGCCAGGGGCATTCCCCCCACTTCATTTCACGCTCCTCCTTTAGGCCTGGGACTTGTCAGTCAGGCAATCAACTATGGAAAAGGGGCATGGAGGGAAGTGGCGGGAGATCCCACTTTGGCTTTTGCGTCCATCAATAAGAGCAACGGTATTAGCAACGGAGACACAATTGTTGCAGTAGCAGTGAGAGCAATTCTCAGTGAGAGCAGTGAGAATAGCAATTCTCACAGTGAATGTGAGAAGCTCTTCTTCATTTATCTTATTTATTTTGCACATTTTTAAATCGCCCATCGCCTTCAGAAAGGAGCTCTTCCCAAGAAAGCATGTATGCAGAAAGGAAGGTTAGGCTGACACTACTCCCCAGTATTCTCTGCTCCTCCCCGGCCCGGAGGTCCTCCCCTCTGTGCTCGTCCCTGATAACACCGCCTGCTCCAGACTTCCAGATATCCGAGTTCCTTTGCTGAACTCTCTCCTCCAGACATGGGCAGAATGACAAGTAGCCATCTCTCACTCCATCCGCCTCCTTCCTCGCCAGCAGTTGAAGCAGAAACGCAGCTCTTGGGGAACCGAAAGACCGGTCCTGCCAGGGAAGGGCAGGGGAAAGAAACAAAATTGACTTTGAGGGTGCAACTCCAGGGAACCTGCTACCTTCCCAGCAGCAACAATCTGCAAGAATGCATCACAGTTCTCCCAGCCTCCCAGGTATCTTGGCCAGATCTCAGGAATATCCTAAAAAAGCTTTCAGGGATATCCACCCCTTCCCTTCCGCTCCCCAGTGGGGACCCTGGTGATGCCCAATCAGCAGAAAACCTTAATCAACTGACTGTTCAGTACAAAAGAGTACTATATCCATATGTATAAGGAGACTATGTAAGACCTGACAAGTTCTTTGGGAAGCACAGTTCAGCCATTATGAGTTGCCTCTGGAAGCCGGGCACCTTGCTCTTCCTGCAGCCTAAACCGAAATGGCCATAGAGGGAAACCCTATCAACCAAGAGGCGGGGCATGCCTGCAACCAACAAGCCCCAAACCCTGAATGCAGCCACTTTCTTTTGTTTTAAGAAAAAAATTATTGATTTTCAACAACATACACAAAGTATGACAAAATACATAACAAAACAAAACATAAAATACATAATAAAACAACACATACAATACAAAATTAAAAAAAGAAAGAAAAAAAGTGGGAGGGACAACAATACAAACCCTCTCCCATATAATATTCCCAACTTAACTCTGTATGGCTATCTTTCCAGAAACCCACCCAAAAAGATACATTCCCTGTTTCTAACCTAATTAATATATTAAATACTTAAGGAAACTACCTATATATTATATACCTTGTATTAATTCACATGCTATATTAGTTATTATGTACTACAATTTACTTATTAATCATAATATGCATTTCTTTGTTTCAAACTGTAAACTATATGCATATTATATTATAAACTTTTATTCAATCCTTACTCTAAATGCATGTTTCCTTTCTGTCAACCTACCTATTAACATATCGATATCTTAAATACGTGGGCGCAATGGTCTAGTAGTTAAGATGCTGGGCTTGTTGGCCAGAAGGTCAGTAGCCCAAGTTTGAGACCCAGGCATTGTGAGCTCCTATTATTTGCCCCAGCTCCTGCCAACCCAGTCATTCAAAAGCCTGTAGAAATGCAAGTAGATAAATAAAGTAAAGGTTTCCTCTGCCAGGTGTGGCCAACTCTACGGGGTGGTGCTCATCTCCATTTCATCGCTGAAGAGCCAGCGTTTGTCTGAAGACGCTTCCATGGTCATGTGGCTGGCATGACTATACACCAAGGCATATGGAATGCTGTTACCTTTCCCACCAGATTAGGCGGTGCTTATTTTCCTATTCGCATTTTTACATGCTTTCAAATTGCTAGGTTGGCAGGAGCTGGAGCAAGCAATGAGAGCCCACCCCATTACGCAGTGCTTGGGTCTTGAACTTCGGCTGCCGACCTCCTGGCCTACAAGCCCAGCTTCTTAACTGCTCAGCCACCATGCCCCCTTAAGAAGATAAATAGGTACTGCCTCATTCAGTGGGAAGGTAACAGCATTCTGTGCACCATGGCATCTAGTCGTGCCGGCCACATGACCATGGAAGCGTTTTTGGACAAATGCTGGCTCCTTTGGCTGTGAATCGGAGATGGACACTGCCCCTAGAGTCGGTCACAACTGGACAGGGGAAACCTTTACCTTTCTAATCTTAATTATTAAATTCATCAATTATTTAATATTTCCAATCTTATGTTTGACAATATTCCTTATAATTATATAAATTTTAACTTTCATCCTGATTCTTAATCATCTAGCCTGTCTACCAAAGGCTTCTTTGTTGTATTTTCTCAGAAGAAAGTCCCAGAATGGCTTCCAAATGTCCAACAAATTACTCTATTTTTATTATCCTTCAGGAAGGCTGTCAGCTTTGGCATCTCAACCAATTCAATAAGTTTTAAAAGCCAGTTGTCCTCCGTAGGGACCTTCTCTTCTTTCTGTGTCCTGGCATATACCAATCTTACTGCTGATATCATGTACAAAAACAGCTCTCCATGTTGTTTCTCAAAATGTGTATTAGTTCTACAGTATCTAAAATAAAAGCTTTAAGTTTCATTAATACATTTTAATATATCCACATATGTAATCCATTTCAGTTCTTTTGTCATCTCCCTCCTGGATAGTTAAAAATCACTCCTCTCTATACATAATGTTATTCTGTTTTAAAACCTTTATTAAAAACAAGTATTCCTTTCTCTTCCTCAAAAATCTTTACTAGGATTTCTCTCAATAAAATTAGTTCTTTTCCTTCCATTTAAATTTAACTTCTATTTGTAATATTTGCTCTTTAATGGAACTTCTCACAAATTGAATTATTGCATCCCTGGGCAGGTATCTCTTAGTTGCCAACAGAGAGTTAACTCTGTAGGTTTTATCTAGCTGATTTGTCATCGATGGATTGCAGCCACTTTCTTAATAAACTATATATCCCTGGTCAAAATTATAACAGCAACAGAAGAAAAACACCACTTTAAAACTGAAGCATCTACGGATGACTTTAAAGTGGCTCAGTTTAAAGGCAATTTCAGAACTGTTAGGAGGGCATGATAGAGAGCCCTAAGTCATATGGAAATACTCAAAAGTGATCTGCCAAAGACAATAATGCATGTACTGAATTCCTGTCAGATACTGCCATGCTAAATTAAGCCGAAGGAAGCCACAGACAGGGAGGGAAGCCTTTAAAAAATTCAGTGCATTACATTCAGTTTCTCTTGCAAATTCCTTTTATTAATGTCATGATTTTTAAGCAATGAACTCCCAAATTGCAGAGAGAAATACGTTAGTATTTTCTATGTGATGCAGCCAGTTTGATCAACATTTTGATGATAGATTCACAAATTGCGCAAAACCTTAATGAGGCCTATTTAGTTTTGCCTTAGCATACTGTGTAAACCCAGCCATTATTGTTTATAGCACATGATTTATGGCTTCGTATATTATATGAACCCAACCAATTGTGGCTTATTCAACAAATCAAAGTTTAGTGTGATTCTAATGGTAATATGCTTCTGAAAAAGATGCGTGGGAATTAAATCAGTGTATGGTAAGAAAATGAAAGGAATTCTAAGGGGAGATAAGGACACTGTAGGAGAGAAATGAATGAATTTTTGGGTATGTCTTCTCTAGTCCAGTCCATTCAGATCTAAAGGTCAAGAAAGTTTACAAAGGGTCTTTGATGTGGCTGCCCAAGATGATATTGGAGCACTTAAATGTGTTAAGTCTTTGAAGTTGCTGGCGCAACACAAATCAACCTCTCAGAAAAATATTTAACAATGGATGTGCCTCAACATCTCCAAAGAGCTTTTTCTAGTACTCGTTTCAAACAACTAGACCCCATGGTAAGACAAAGAAAGTTTCATTAAATTTCACTTGAAGAAAGACTATGCATTTGTGGAGCACCACCCACTGAAGATATCGAACACATTATTTTTGATAGCAAACTATACTCTGCCAAAAGGGATGGTTACTTAAATTCTTATTTAAAAACTAAAAAATACAGGGGCACCCAAGAGAAACTATTTTATTTTTTTCAAGAAGCGAACCTGCATATTATCAGTAAGACTGCAATCTTTATTTCAAAGGCCATTTTGAAGAGATCAGAATATTTAGATCAGACTGGGGTTTATTGTAGGGGTGACAACTCACTATGAACATGTCCTAGTGGTTTCTTTGTATTGATTTGTATATTTGTATTAGTTTTATATTTTTGATCTGGTCAAATTAATGAAGTTTCTATTCTGTTTATTCTTTAATAAAAATGTAGGGAAAATTCTCTTGATTGAACAAACTTCTTCAGAGAGGGATTTCTCCTGATGGGTATTTTCAGGGAGGGATTTCTTTTGACTGTCTTTTTCAGGGACAGGTTTTTAAGAATTGAAGGGAATCACAGAAAACTTGAATGAATTTCTAGCTTTCATTAATACATTTTAATCACTGCGTTTCTAAGAATTCAAAAGTAAAATCTCTGATCTAACAAAAAAAATCTAACTCTTTTCCATTAGTTTCTGTACCACTCAGAGGTCTGAGAGTGGGCAACACAATAGCAGTATTTTGAAAAGATCTTGGAGACCTCCAGGAAATTATATACCACTTAGCTTAATGTCTGTTCCAAGAACATTGGTGGAAAGCTGGCCAGGCCAAAACAGCTGGTGGGGAAACTGATTTAGAACAGCACCTGCCTTAGCACTGAGCTGCTCTTTTGTGCTCCTTTGTAAATACTGCTTTATCTGCTTTTCCTTAAATGGTGAGCGAGAGCATGTGAAAGGCAGAATCTCATGTATCTGAATGACAGAAACTAAAATGTGAAGTAAAGATATAAAAAAACCCTGCATTCTGGATTGAAGATTTTTCTTATCCTGCCTTTATTCTTTTATAAATAACTCAAGGTGGTGACCATCCCTAATACTGCTTTCTCTTTCTCTTTTCTCCACAACAACAATTCCCAGAGGTGATTTGGGCTGAGAGAGAGTGACTGGTCCAGCTGGCTTTCATGCCAAAGCAGAACTAGAACTCATAGTCTCCTAGCTTCTAGCCCAGACCCTTAACCACTAGATCAAATTTATATTTATGAAATATAAAATGCCAGAAAAGCTTGGGAGCAATAGCATATCACTCCGTGTTGTTTGCTATTACTTGCTTGCTCTGAGAAAGATGTAGGAAACTTCTTTTAACTGATGTGCCACACTTTCAGTTCTGCTTGGGGACCAAGAGGGGCGTTTAATAAGATGATGACAAAACCAGAAGGCAGCGCTGAACAGCTCATGCCCCTTTCAAGTCCTTATTTATTTATTAAATTTATATGCCACCAAAATCCGAAGACTCTCGGATTATACTGGGGGACATTAAAGATAAAAATAGGTATATTTTGCCCATGCCCACTTTTATTTGAATGACCGCAGCCAAGAAAAACTAAGCATGTTGAATGTGTGCACTGAAATTCTGGCTCATTGTTGGAGAGATGAGAAGGGGAACGAAATGGAGTATCTTGGAACTCAGCGCAAGTGCTCTATATCATAAGAGCTGGCTGCAGATCCCATTGATATACACTTCTTTCACAGCAATGTACAAGAACAAATAATGAAGGCAAATAGAAGGCATCTTTCAGCAGCAACAGTTTGCAGCAAGACAACACTTTGGGGAGGTTTTTTCATTTGCAGAAAACATGAAGTGACTTGTCCAAGAGCTCTCAACGTTACTGAGCCAAACAAGAGAGCTTACCTTGAATTTCCTACTAAGCTGGCCAGCGCATTGAATCTCTACATTAGCATTCTGCCTATGCTTGCTAGTAGGGAGAATTCTTTTTAAAGAACACCGTTTTTGTCTCACCCTCGGCTGGATTGATTTCCCTATTACAGCCACCCATTCTTCCAGATTGACTTAAAAGAATGAGGGCATTTTTGAGGGCCTCGCAAGTGTGACAATGAAAGAAACATTTTATACGCTCAGAGCAATTAATTGATCTCCGAGCGTCAATATGACCACAGAGCAGTTGCCTGGCAGAGAAATGAGACGACACTGCAACTGCGGAGCAACGGACTTCACTTGCTTCTTATTCAGTAACCTGAAGAGAGAGGACAACCTCAAATTGTGAATAGCTATTAGCTGTCATCGGCAGCATAGATTTTTGTTTTAATAGGGAACAAAGCAGTGATTTCTAAATGGCCTGTGTTGTGGGGCTCTTAAGGGTTACCGCTCCTTGTATTCAACATATAATACACAGAACTAGTTTGGCGTAGTGATGGTGATGCTGTCCTAGGAGCCTGGAGACTGTGAGTTCCAGTCTTACATTAGGCATGAAAGCTGGTTGAGTGACTTTGGGCCAGTCACTCTCTCTTAGCCCAACCTACCACACAAGGTTGTTGAGAAAGAAGGAATATTATGAATGTTTGCCATAAGGTGGGATAAAAATCTAGAGCATGAGTAGATAGGTAGGTACCACCCCTTCTGGCGGGAAGGTAACAGTGTCCGTGCACCTTTGGCGTCCAGTCATTCCGGCCACATGACCACGGAGCCATCCCAGGACAAACACTGGCTCTTTGGCTTGGAAACGGGGATGAGCACCGCACACTAGAGTCGGTCACGACTGGCAGGGTCTCCTTTACCTTTAATACCACTAGTTCTTGGCCTTGAGGAAGCCTTGTACATAAAAAAAATGTCTGAACAAGATAACTTTAAAAGGATGTGTGCAAGCTTTTGGTAGCTGGGAGCCTTGAACTAAAATTGAATTGAATTCAGTTAAAATTGAACATTTTATGGCCAGCACGGTTGTGTCACACATGTGAGCAAGGACAGGATTTGAGCATTTCTGGATAGTTTGGAAACGAGTTCAAAATAAACTCCCTTGACATATTCTATTAAGGTATATTAGCGCGTTCTCGATTTCAAAGAGTAAAAAGGACATCTCCCCATCTGTCCAGTCATGACTGTAGGGATTGCAAAAATAAGGTTTAGAGAGCATCCTACTTTAGAGTTTCTGGTTGGCCACCACAGATTTAGAAGCTAGATATTTAGAAGCACTTGACAGGTGGTTTGCTAGACTGGTTTATGTCACTGCTGTTGTTTGAGATACTGGTCCATGATCAAGAAGCACCCAAAAGCTGTTTGGGGTTAGAAAATTTTCCTGCACTGATTTATGGTACTGCTTCTGTCAAAGCATTAGCAAAAAAGAAATGGCACCTCCATTCCTGTAAGGTAGGAGTGGCTGGAAGACAAACTAGATATAAAGATAACTTCCACTTTAGGTTAAACCCAAGTTTGGCCATATGAACATGTACAGATTGCAAACCCACAGAAAACCCCAAGATGGCACTTGCAGAATCCAAAATTATTATTATTAATAAAAACTTGGTTGGAATTGGGGTGACATTTCATGAAACTGCCCAACTTTACAAAATTTCAGGACTTTTGAAAAAAATCTCCTAATTTCTCAACATTTTCTGTTGCAAGTTTGTAATATCTTGTGGGGGATTGCTGCAAGGTCTGCCATCCTATGCATGCCATCTGAAAAAGTTACCCACCCAAGGGCTAGCATATACTGTACTTCTGTTTTAAGTTTACGAAAAGGAAAAATGGAAAAAGAAAACATAGCCACTTCCCCTTTTGTCTTCATAAGAGTTTTTCTGAAAGTGTGAAGATTACTATTGTTACCAATAATAACAGAAAACAACAGAAATAACCACCTTATTTTTTAAAATAAAGTACACTAATGAAGTATACTGATTTAATATCTTCTTCAGTATTTCCATATGGGACATATTCCCCCATTTTCAGAGTCTTATATGATTCAGTGTGAACTTTTAATATTCCCTGGAGTACAAGGACCAAGAAAATCAGACATTTTTAAGAGCTGCTCCATCCTTTTGCTCCTGGCTTTTATTAGCTCTTGTCATTCATGTGTTCTTATCTTGTCTATCTGCTACTTTTCATTTGTTGCTTTTAACTGTATTTGTAATTGGTATTTTGATTTTTTGGCTTTGTTTCCAATGGTGAGAATCTTTTATGGTCAAAATAGCACCATCTGCATGCAAGAAACTATTAGCAGAAATATTACCAATAAACATGAAAGGGATATACTGAACTTCAAATAGCCCAATGACACCAGAATAAATTCAGATATACGAATTGGCTAGGAAGAGGGATACAACAGAGTATTGTAAAGGAGACCTGACTGACTGAGATGCTGAACTGAAGCACTCAGCTATTTTGAGGTAATCAAGCTCTACTTTCTGGGCAGTTCACAACTTAGAAGCAAGAAAACAGTAAACAATAAGATGATATGCATCTGAAAGAAAAGACACTTAACAGAATACAGTTCTCCAGGGACTCAATCACCACCATATCCAAAGTCCTGGGGGAATAGCTGGGTTTCAATAATTTTTAAATATATTGATCTCTAGGGAGGTGCTGCTAGAGGCAGATGTTGCAATAGAGAAGGCACACTTCATAGGATCCAAGAGATGGCATTGTTTAATCAAAAGGAATTGGAGTATACACACTGTTCAGTCTTACAGAATGGGTGGAAACTGGTGGTCCCTCAGATAACCAGGCCATGTGCCATGGAGGACTTTACTGGCAAGAAACAGCACCTTGAATTATTTATCAAATTTGTATGCTGCTGAACTCAAAAACAAACTCTTGGTGGCTCACAATAAAATATTAGAAACAACAAATAAATATTAAAAAAAATTAGCTCAAGGTCAGCTGGACACAGAGAGAAGGAGAGAGGGTATATGTGTGCATGTGGGGTGTGCAGTTGGCTTAAACCACCAGCTATCTCCAAGATGGTGTACCCCCATTGGGACCCCAAGCCAGCTGGCAGAGCCAGGTCTTAAGGACCTTCTGGAAGGCTGCAAGGGTGGGTGCAGACCTCATCTCAAGGGGCACAGTGTTCCACAGGGCAGGAGCCACATCAGAAAAGGCTCTTCTCCTGAACCCCTCCAACCAAAATTTCTTGGCTGACAGGGCCTGCAGCAGGACTTCTGCCAACCCTGGTGGGGCAGATCATCTCCACTGGGGTGAGGCAGTTCCTCAGAACCTTCTACTCAGAAGCTATCTGGAAACCAGTGCAATTCACTGAGCAGTGGTTTCATACGGGCACCCAAAGACATGCCCAGTATTGCCTGTGCTTCTGCATTGTGGACCAGCTATAGTTTCAAATATTATTTGAGGGCAGCCCATGGGGAATATGTTGGAATAATCCATTAGTGAGGTGACCAGGGCATGAGTGACAACTAGCACACTAGATGGATCTATATAAAACTGACCACTCCTGACCACAGCTGCCATCTACTTTTCAAGTAGGAGTCATGAGTCCCAGAAAAACTCCAGATTGTGCGCTGGTCTGGAATGGAGAAGGGCTACCCCATCCAGGACTAGAGATGGAGAATTCCCAGAGTTGGGGCTCCCAAATATGCACAGCTAGTCTTCTCAGGATTGAGTCTGCATCATTTTTGATGTAGTTTCTCTCTGCAGCAGGATGTCAGTTAGACAGTCATAGGAATTATAAATCGGCTTCATTCCTACTCTGATGTTCTGGAATGTTGCTTTAGCCACCAGTTTAATAGCAGCAAAAATTCCCATCTAAAACAGCACACATTCTAGCTTTCTTCAGATGGGGGCATTTCACAATCTGGGGTTTTTCCAATAGGTTTCAGGTAGTTTGCCACAATAATAGTGCTCCAAAGAATTTTTGAATATATTTATTTTCACGTAAAAGTAACTCCTGCTTTTCTATAATGCTGAGAACTTGATAATTTTTTTCTCTTGAAGTTTCTGAGCTTATTTACTTCTTGGAAGTGGAGGATGAGCTATTGGTGATGCTTTTGTTTCCACATTTCAGTGACCATGAAGCTTCTTTCACCCACCCATCTTTCCAATCTGAGAAAGCCCTACACAAATTCTTCCTGAAGTCTTCCTCTCACATTTAATTGAAGAACATGGTATACTCTAGGAAAGCTGAGCGTACAATGGGACATTCCTACATACATCCTTTATCCACCTCATAACTAAAGACATGCAAAAATACCCTTCATCACCAAT
>JANHZU010007136.1:24571-38268 GCA_032468055.1 Acrochordus granulatus
TGAAGTTGACGCTCAAGTACTTTGGCCACATAATGTGCAGGGAGGACTTATTAGAAAAGACTGTGATGTTGGGAAGGATTGAAGGGAAAAGGAGAAGGGGACGGCAGAGGATGAGATGGATAGATAGCATCGTCGGTGTCATGGGCATGGGCTTGGGAGGACTCCGGGAGGCAGTGCAAGACAGGAGGGGGCTGACATGATGTAGTCCATGGGGTCGCAAAGAGTCGGACACGACTGTGCGACTGAACAACAAAATGTGGAAATACAACATCATGCCAATCTCCCAACATACACCAATTTTTATGAGAAATCTGAAATTATACTCCATAGTTATTCAAAAGAAGTAGCCATTTTGAGGAATATATTTTCCTATAATTATTGATTTCATCCCTTGAAATTTTGTTCAGACTGCATATCTTCCTTGATCATTTGAGAAAATAATTGAGGTTGCAGATGTGGATTTATACACAATACCACCCCATTAATTCTTTTTATATGCAGTTATAAAACCTTGTTTCAAATTTTTATTTTCCAAGTATTTGACATCCTGTTAATATGAGTTTTTTTGCAGACATACAACATTGTGATTTAATTTATGTAAATAATGAAAATATTTTTTCCTTTTCTGAGGGGAATTGACAGTGTTAATATTCCAAGTAACCTAACTATTTTCTATTTCTGGCAACCCTGGAATGGGATAATGTTTTTTGCTCCATAGATACTTGCAGTTCATTTGTGAATGTAGCCAAGAAGTCTTCAGGCTTTTCTGTTGAATTAAATCTGATCTCTGCTGTTTGTAATTAAACATTATTTCTTCCAATCTGTCTCATCTAAATATAATATTCTTCTTCTTTAAGACATCTGTCATAAAAAATAATAATTTCTCTTCTTCAAAATTCTAACTAGAATTTGTCTCAATAACGTCAATTATTTTCCTTCAATTGTCAATTATGCATGAAAGTGTAAAATGTTTTTGTAATATCTAAAATAATATCTGTAAAATATCTGTAAAATGTTTTTGTAATATCTGTAAAATGTTTTTGTAATATCTAAAATAGATTTTAATATCTATTAAAATATTAAATAATAATATTTTCTAGAATTCCTTACAAATTAAACATCTCTGAGCAAGTGTCTTTTCAAAATTAGCAGGGATTTCACCCTATAATTTTTTTTCTGTTTCATTCAACATCTTTGAAGGTTCTCAGTATAAAAACTTTTTTTCAAATTACCCACAATTATTTCTTTTAAATCTTTATTTTTTGTTATTGTTCTGGCAAACCCCTTATTCTGAGAAACACTTCTTTTCATTTCCATTTAATGACTATCTGATTGTCTACAATTCTCTCTACTAGTTGCTTTGTCTGTTCAACTCTTGTATATTTAAAGTGGTGTAGAATATGGACTTCAGAAATAATTTTCTACAAAGTTTGATATTGTTTTATGTACCACAGAAGGCACAAATTATTATAAATGGTGATCTTTTGAAAACTTGTGAGATTCAGAAGAGAACAAGTTAAGGTTGTCCTTTATTTTAATCTTGGAAGTGTCTTTAGAGATATTAGACAAATCTTGTCTTTAGATATCTCTTTGTTTTTTAGATATCTTTATTTTTAAATATCTTTTAGAGATATTAGACAAGTCTTGTCCTTAGAGATATTTTACGACAAAGACAAAAGGCCTTCAATTGAAGAATCAGAATCAGAAGTTTCATGCCTTTGAAGATGCTATGGTGTTGGAGTTGCAGGATCCCATAAGGGAAATTGATTATGTCATGGGAAAACTAAAGAAATGTGGTAAATTAGCTGGCTTAGAAATAAATAAACAAAAGACAAAGGTATTAGTCCAAAACATGACAGCATTGGATCAAGAAGCTTTAATAAATAAACCTTGTTTTACAATTGAAAAAAAGGTTAAGTATTTGGGAGTTTGGTTGATTAACATAAATTGTATGCTGTTTCAAAATAACTGTGTAATATGTAGAATGATTTGAATAGATGGATTAAATTGCAGTTATCTATGATGGGTAGAATTTCCATTATAAAAAAGAATGTTTTACTTAGAATGTTATTTCTTTTCCAGATAATACCAATTTTGGTTAAAGATCTTTAAACAGTGGCAAAAAGATATCTCCAAATATGGCAAGGCAGGAAACCAAGATTAAGATTTAAATTGTTACAAGATGCAAAAGAAAAAAAAGTGGTTTAGGATTACCACATTTCAGATTATATGATGATGCTTCTTGCTTGGACTGGATGAAAAAAATGGATTATTTTAAAAAAATACAAGACTTTTGTAATTGGAAGGTCATTAATTGGGGTTCAGGTACTTATCTATGATATGAAAAGATTAAAATTAATCCAGGGTCTAAATATCATAAATATATCAGGGTCTAAATATCATCTCAATATCTAAATATCATTTTGTTAGGCTTGCGTTTGCCAAAGTCTATGATAGATACAGAGGGATTCTGCTTCTGAATATATTACTTTTCATTGATGGAAGGTCTGAATTAAAAGGCTTATAGAGAGGAAATTATAAGTAATGTTTTTATATGTCATTGGTTCACTTATAATCAAATTTTTTGAAAGGTTTGAGTTGGATAAAATAAGTTATGCTTTGGCCAATCAAAGAATATAATTGGAATTGATTCTGTGAACAGGAGATAATAATTGAATAGCAAAAATGTATAAGTTGTTATTGAAACTTAAATTAGAAGAGTGCGTGGTGAAATGGGTTAAAAGTTTGGTTAAAATATTATGCTGTCTAATGGTATAAAAATGAATTATGATCTTAAAACTTCTATAAAATGATCTACCAATAACATTATTATTTATATTAAATAAATAATATCATATTGTTTCTTATACTGATTAACTGTCTAAAATGCATAACAGAATATCTAATAGATGTTGGAAATGTGATCAGTCTCCAGGTATGTTTTACTGCATGTGATGGACTTGTAAAGAAGGTAAAAACTTTGATCAAATGTAATTGATGTCATGAAAAAGATGTTTAAGTTCAAATCACTAATGAAACCAAAAGTTTTTCTTTTAGGGATAATGGATTCACATTTCAAAAAAGAATATGACAAGCTCTTTTTGTATGTGATATCTGCAGTGAGATTGGTTTATGACAGAATTTGGAAAAAGGAAAAATTTCCTACGGTGGAATTGAAAGAGATAGCAAAGTGACAGCCCTGCTGAGAGACAACAATCTAAAGTTTTGGACTGTTTGGAAGCTGATCCAGGACTTTCTTTTGGATAAATATAATAAAGGGACTTATGTAGAAGGATTTGTGGAAGAAAGTTTTATGTTAAAGTTTATGGAATAAGAAGAAATATTGTATTGTGATGAAGATAAAGTACTAAGATTGAGTGGATCAGGATTGTAAACTGAAGGGTGGTGTTTAAAACTTGTTTTAAAACCAAGTTTCTTTGGTTTATTACAGATAAAGTATAGCTACATTAATTCGATCTTTGCTAAGATTATGTTATGGCATCTGTCCTTTTGAATGTCTTTCCCCCCTTATTAACATCTTTATGACCCTTACACTTATAATTAAGAAAACAAATTTTTGAATAACTCCTTTTTTTCAAGCCTTAGATTAAGGAAGGCAGTGTTCCTCTTTTAAGATTTCATTCATTTTTGAATGTTTCGTTCCAAGATGTATATTATTATTTTCTAATTATTTTGATTTCTATTTTTAATGTTGCTCAGCATTTGTAGTATTAGATAACCCCAAAGGCTGTAGATAAATAGATGAGACAGATGATAGAGAGTCAGATGGACGGATGGATGGACAGATGGATGGACGGGGGATGGATGGATCTACATAGCTTCTAGATGTCAATTTAGACTTGTACTCTCACTGGGTTGTAGGGAGAAAAGTTGCATCTATGGAAGTATCTGTCTGCATAATGCTTGACTAATATTTTGAAAAACTTTGGATTATTACAATAATTCTAAACCTTTTCTGCACAGAAAGTAAATTTAAGTTAGGAAAGACAGCATTATTCTGCTAGTTCATTTCTGTCATCAATGAGTGCTGTAGAGAACTTCCTTCAAAAGTTCCATATATCTGTATTTTTTATCTTTCATTATGTGAGGTAGAGTGATGCCAATATATTTTCTAGACTTGTGCCATTTCACTACTTCAGAAGTTACTGAACATTTATCATCACTTCCCTACAGCATTTACTGATTGCTTCATTGTGCTGCTGTGCATCCCTCTTCTAGGATGGCTAATTGTTGTTGGACTATTGTTGTATAAAGATTTAACAGTCTTGTAAAAGTATGTCTGTCTTTAAATATACAGTAGACTGACGGACAGGCACTTTGCCAAGTGTCAGGGCAGTTGGTGCCAAGGCTTTCAGTTCTTTTGGATCCAGAAACAATGAGCATATCAGTGAATAAATAAATTTTAAGCTTTATTATCAATTCAAACAGATTTGAAAGCATAACATAAAAAGCATAAGAAGCAAAATAACACCCCAATTTCTTATAAGCTGTCAAGAGCTCCTTAATAATGACAGCAGAGATACTCCATTGTAGGTCTTCTGCAACAGCTCTCAGTTCAAAGACCAATACTAAGGTTTTTAGTAATACTTGGCACTATGACTTAGTGCACTGCTTCTAGGGTTGGAGACAAAAAATGCTTTGTAACTACCACCCATATCCCACTTCTCCTTTATTCAGCAAACAAATGAAAAATAATCAGGTTAACTCAGGTTAACTCAGAATGAGCTCTAAACTTTTAATTTTTTTATATGAGGAAGAAATCAAAATATTTCTTGAAATACAATTTCTTCCACATTACTACTACAACATGAATCAATATCATTACAGGTAACCAAATCTGCCATCCAAAGTATCTGCCTACAGTTGCCCAACCCTATCCTACCACATAATAACTAGAATAATTTGTAGTGATTTTCTTCCACTAGTAGGTCTTGATAGGTGAAAAAAAATCTACCAATCACTATTATTAATTTGTCCTGAATTAAGACTATTGCCATAAGATAGCTTGACCATAATTCCTTTCAGTTTTGTGACTCTTATTTTATACTATCTTATAACTGATGATAATATATAATCCTACCACTTATATTTTATTACTATCTTATTCTATATCTGTTCTATGTATATTATACCACATAATAAATAAATCTATTAGGACTTGTGAAAGAGAGAGTGGTATTTGATAGTTGGGGCAGAACAATTTATGATGACATATTTCCTGCTAATTCAGGAACTGTAAAATAAAATAAAAAACTGTAAAATATGTGGTCATCTGAAACACCCCAGTGATTCTTACACAAGTAATAAAGAAATTATTATGTCTTTCAAATCCACCTTGGGAGACTAGATCTAATTACACTTCCAAAATGAATGCAGAGGGTCTTCCTGATGACCTGCCTCACTATACCAAAAGCTAAGTCAACAAGAGACTGGAGCTCCCTAAGGATAAAAGGAAATGCAGTATTATGCAATAAAAAACAAGAAAATGAATTAAGTAATGGAATGGTTTGGGTGATATTGCAAAGTTGGAATATATATATATGGTGGATTCAGTAGAAAAATAAAAGAATGCTTAAAGTCTTTGCCAGTATACAAACAAAACAGAAGCATTGTTTTTCTGACTGTTCTAATCTTTGCTTGATGACAGACAATTATGGTAGAATGAAAGTACAGTGGAAGCTCGCAAGATAAGACTGATTCATTCCGGAAGAACGCTCTTAATCTGAAATGCTCTTCAACTGAAATAAGGTTTCCCATAGGAAACAATGCAAAGTCAGACAATCTGTTCCATGCCCCCAAAAATATTCACCAAAAAATCATTTTCATTGGAATTTTATGTAGAAATGATTGTCCCCAACATCTTAAACAAGTAAAGATTAACACACGATATAAAGCAGAAACAGAACAAACTAACCAACACTTACAGATCTGCTTCAAGGCAGTTTCTGGCCTCGGCTGCTGCTTGGCCAGCTGCTGTCCAGTTCCCTCTGCTGGCTTGAAGGGTCCGCTGCTGCTACTGCTCAAGGCAAAAGGGTATGGGGTAAATGGGGTAAACTGCATGTGGCAGCGTCAACAGAACTCTCGTGTGGTTGCTGCCTGAATGGGAAATACAGAGCGCGCTAACTGATAACGCATAAGTTATCGCGCGAAGCTTGCTCATCATGCGAGTCACCACTCATAAACCAAATAAGTTTTATATAAAAATTTTGCTCATCTTGCAAAAACCTCATGCAGCAAGGTGTTCGTCTTGTGAGGTTCCACTGTAGTATGATTTCTGGTTTCCCTCTTTATCTTTACACTTCCTTTTATTCCTTCCAATGGATAACTTTATGTGTTTTATTTCAAGACAGCAATTACAGCATGCTGATTTTGGAAGTATTATGACAATGAACAAGCTTTGTATTCAGTAGATCCACATATCATACTGACTCATTTTACTTAGTCTATATATATATTTATGCTGTCTACTGCTGTGTTAAATAACTTAGGGAAACCTTTGGAAAATTTAGCAATAGGATCATACATTTTTGCCAGGATGGGTAGGTATGGAGGAGCGGGAAGATCATATGTTATGGAGCATCAAGTTTTCTTTTAGGCCTTAAGTGTTTCTCATTTTTTGCCAGTTATAAAATAACAAGTTTCACTCTTTATACAAATCATACATATTATGAAGAAATGGTTTGGTTATGTAGATACTAAATCTGAGAGAGTAATCAATATTGTAATCATAATTATCTTTGTATAAGCTTTCAAAACAAACTACATAATGAATGTAAATAATTGTTATTAAAAATAAGCAGTTAATATTGTTTAATACATTATTTCTATCAATATTATTGTACCACACCTGATACATATGTTTCCATATATATTTACCTTCAGAGGTATCTTTATAAATATTTAGTCAGCAGCAAGTTCTCTGAGACCTTTGAATCTATTTTGTTCTATGACTTTTAAGATTCACTAAATCTAAGCAGACTAAGTAAGCATTATTTGCTAATTTCTTTACTTTGCCCATTGCATCATGGCATATTTTTAATTAGGATAATAAAAGTTTTCTTCTTGCCTGATTTAGTACTGGGAAAATTAGCTATATTAAAACACTATAGTCCAATAGAGATTTTTACATTATTCACAGTTTTTTAACACAAACTTTAAAGAAAAGATAGAAAGAAAAAGAAATAAAACAACAATTCCAATTTTAAGAAGTGTATTTTTCATATCATTTGTATCTTTACCAGAAAATAATCATGAAAAACTAAAAATGAAAATAATTATGACCTTTTCCATGTAAGAAATATTGATCGGTTGATTCATGAAACTATAATCAAACTTGATCCCTATATAAAAGTCACTTCTAATCCCATCATTAGTTAAAGGCCTGTTATCTGTTCAGATTTTAGTCTGAATGGTCCCACTTTCATTAACTTTATTATCCTTCAGAGTTATGAATAGTAAATCTCCAAGATATGGCAGATTTTGATCAACATATTAATGTACCATGAAAGATAAATGACAGAGATATCATCTAGAGATTATAAGCTTTATAAGGACAGACCATTCCTCCCTTTTCTTCTTATCCTATCATTCCTTGAAAAATCAGCTTGCATCATTTGTACCTTCCTTGTTAATTCTGATATCACCATTAACAAATACAGCAATGCATGTAAAGTATAAAGAATGTGGATAATCAGTTACTTTAGAGTAAAAATAGAACACAATCCTTTCATTGGAAAACACAAACTATATCTGTATTTTTATAACATTCTACTTTAATATAAGGGAAAGTAATTTGTTTTCACAAGAGTTTTATTTTGCAATTTTCATAAGCAGAGCACAGGAATCATGGACATATCATAGCAGCAAGGAATTATGAGGATCTGATAGGATCCTGTTTTTTCTGTATGGTCATTTCATCAGGAATATGAAGTTCCCTTGGTTTTCCTTCATACAGTATACCTATAAAATATATCAAGGGCACTTGTCCTATGGACATTTTAAAATCAGGAACCAAAGGAAGAAAGGAATAACATAAACAGTGAGTCATCTAAACAAGTCTCTTGTTCCCTGGGAGTTCCATGTCTGATGGTATGACCAGATCTTGGGAGGGAGAAAGTTCTATAAGGTGAACATCTCAGCTGAGAAAGCCTGATACCAGGTACCACCAAATGTACATCCCCAGCAGATAGCATCCATAGCATGCCCTCTCTGCTGGATCTGAGCCAATCTGACATAACAGAAAGATGCTGTTCTTAACATAACCCAATCTCATGCCATTAATGACTTTAAAGGTTAGAACAAGCACCTTGAATTGGACTTTGAAGCAAACTGTTACCCAATACAGATACCCAATATGGAGCAAAACAATATGTGCTTTCCTAGACGCATACATAATAGCAAGCACTGCTGCATTATTGACCAGCTGAAGCATTTGAATACTCTTCAAGGGAAATCCCATGTACATCACATTATATGTGACTAAGGTATAAGTAATGTGAGTAGGCCTTGGCAATTGAGATACATCTGGAGCACAACCTGAAGCTGTGCAAAGTGTCCTAGACACAAGTGACATCAGTTCCTTGAGTAGGAGTCATTGAATCTAAGTGGACTCCCTGATTGCACACTGAGTATATCTGAGGCAGTGCAAACCTAAACAGTACCAGTGAAGGCATAACAGTAGAATCAGTAGACCTCAAAACCCAGAGTCACTCAGTCTTGCCAGGAATCACTGAAGCTTTTATTCTCCATCCAGATCCTTACAGCCCCCAAACACTGGGATAAGAGATTCACTGCATTGCATTTTCCAGAGACAGAGATGTATAGCTGGATTTCATCAACATATCCAGAGAACTAATGTTAATCTTAAAAAGTAGATAACTAAGCCATGTGGAACCATGTACAGTTGGGGCTAAGGGCAGGCCCTTTTGTCCCAAATCATCATTTTTTGAAATAGAATAAAGGAGGCAAATCATTATAATACTGTGCTGCCCATCCCCAATACTCTGAGCTGATCCAGTTAATTATTGATGGTACCCAAACTTGCTGAGAGGTCAAGTAGGATGTACTTCCATCTTGCACATGTCAGAGGTCATCCAAAAGTGCTGGATGTGTTATTTCCATCTCATAGCCATGCCTGAGTCCTGAATGAAAAAGATTCAGATAATCTGCTTCATTCAAAGTCCACTGGAGCTGTTGTGCAATTATCTTACCCAAAAATGGAAGATTAATAGTAAATATATAACATTGGAAGGAAAGTTTCAGATTGTTCTGTTTTCTGAAATTGTAATTCCCTAAATCTTAGGATTAATATGATAAGTATCCCAGATACCTGGTGTTTTTTTTCACTGATAAGCAGATGAAACATGATTGTACTTTATCATTACTAACAAAATAGTTGTCTCATGTGGAGGAATATATTATATTTGTAATATTGTACTGTTAAATACATGGCCTCATATTATGAAAAATATAAAGTTGGTCCTGGTGATCAGATCCAACTCTGTTTAATTCAACAACTATCTCCATACCTTTGGGAAGTCTAAAAGCAGGTGATAGTGGATATAACTGCTTCCCAGTTCTTTCTTGTTTCTATTTCTAAGAATCTAGCTTGTGTGCTCTGAAGAAGATGAGAGTTATGCCAGAGATTCAACCAAACTGGACATATCTCATCAGAGGTATATCTCTCATATCTTTTATATGAGAGTATCTCCCTCATATAAAATATGATCCATAATTTACAAAAATCCATATTGGTTCATTTGTTGCCTGGGTTTATAAGGACCACACAAGATGTTGTTGGGGTTCCTGGACATCTACTGAAAAATGGGCTACAAGGATTCTATTGGAGAAGGAAAGGGCAACCTCATGGCCAGTAACAAAAGGCCAAAAGATAGGACACCAGAAGATAAGCCTTTCAGATCAAAAGATTTACAAATAGATCCAGAAAGAGTGAAGCAGCTGGGCCAAAGCCAAAAGGAAGGTCAGTTGTGGATTTGACTGGACATAAGGGAAGTCCAGTGGTGTAAGGAACAATATTGCAAAGTAACCTGTAATGTATGATCTATGAATCAAGGTAAGCTGGATGTGGTCAAGATGGCAAGATTGAACATCAATATCTTGGGAATCAGTGAACTAAAATGGACAGGAATGTCCATTTTAATTTGAACAGCAAATTTAATCAGGTGATCATTATATCTACTACTGTGGACAAGAATACTTTAGAAGAAATGGAGTAGCCATCATAGTAAAAAAAACGAGAAAAACAGTAATGGGATACAATAACCAAAAAGACAGAATGATCTCCATTTGGATCCAAGGCAAACTATTCAGCATCACAATAATCTAATTCTGTGCCCCAACCACTGATGCTGAAAAGGCTGAATTTGATTGGATCTATGAAGACCTAGAACATATATCATAAAAGAAGCCCTTTTCATCAGAAAGGATTGGAAGTCAAAAGTTAACTGGAAAAAACAGGCAAGTTTGCCCTTGGATTACAAAAAGAAACAGGGAAAACACTAAAGGCATTTTGTCAAGAAAGCCACTAGTCATAACAAATACACTTTTCCAACAACCCAAGAGATGACTCTACACATGAATATCACCAGATAGTCAATACAGAAATTAGATTGATTATATTATTTGCAGCCAAAGATGGAGAAGCACTATCCAGAAAAAAAAAAAAGACCAGGAACTGACTGTGGCTCAGATCATGAGCTTAGGATTGCAAACTTAAGGCTGAAATTGAAGAAAGTAGGGAAAACCCCTCGGCCATTCAGCTTTGACCTAAATGATATCCCTTATGAATATACAGTGGAGGTGACGAATAGATTTAAGGGATTAGAGCTGGTAGACAGAGTGCCTGAAGAACTATGGACAGAGGTCTGTAACTTTATACAAGAGGTAGTGACAAAAACTATCCCAAAGAAACAGAAATTCAAGAAAGCAAAGTAGCTGTTTGATGAGGCTTTACAAATAACTGAGAAAAGAAGGAAAGTGAAAGGTAAGAGAGAAGGAGAAAGATATACGGAAGTGAATGAAGATTTCCAGAGAATAGTAAGGAGAGATAAGAAGGCTTCTTAAATGGACAGTGCAAAGAAATAGAGGAAAACGATAGACTGGGAAGACCAGAGAGTATTTCAGGAAAACTGAGATATCAAGGGAATGTTTCATGCAAAGATGAGCATGATAAAGCACAAAAGTAGTAGGGACCTAACAGATTAAGAAGAGGTGGCAAGAATACACAGAAGACCTATACAAGAAAGATCTAAATGTCCCTGATAACTATGATGGTGCTCACCTAGAGCCAGACATCCTGAAGTGTGAAGTGGGCCTTAGGAAGCATTACTAACAACAAGTTAGCAGAGGTGATAATATTCCAGCTAAATTATTTAAAATCCTATAATATGATGCTGTGAAACTGCTGCATTCAATATGCCAGCAAATTTTAAAAACTGCAAAGAGTCATCCTGCAAAACCAGTCATCCTACAGGAAATCAACCTTGATTGCTCATTGGAGGGACAGATACTGAAGCTGAAGTTCAAGTACTTTGGCCACCTCTGCAAACAGAGGACTCATTAGAAAAGACTATGATGCTGGGAAAGATTGAAGGCAAAGGAAGAAGGGTTGGCAGAGGATGAAAGGTTTTAAATAGCATAGTCAGTGTGATGGGTGTGGTTGTGGCATATTCTGGGAAGCAGTGAAGGACAGGGAGGCCTGGTGTGCTGAACTCCATGGGGTTGCAAAGAGCTGGATATGGCTGTGCAACTAAACAAGATAAGTTTTCTTCCTTTTTTGAATTGCTTTTTGTTACTGAACATTTGCATTTCAAATTGCTTTACATCTCCAAAAGGTGGCATTTGCCTACCTTAGAAATAAGAAAAGGGTTAAAAATGTTCCAGTTGTAATTATTTACAATTTTAATTCTACAAAAAAACATACTGACACATTTTTCTGACCAATCAGTTTTTCTCCTATGAGAGAATGACAAATGTCATTCATCTGAAGTGCTATCACTACATGTTATATTAATTATTAATCAAAGAGATTCTTACAGTTGGAGCTGAAACCAAATAAATTTTACAGCAAGAGGGAATTCCCCCATCAAGCTCTCTTTGCAGCACTTACACTTCATTAGGGAAAGAGGAAAAAATATACCCAAATGATACCAGTAGAGAAGTCACTGCTGCAGCTTGTTCTGTGATTCACATAGCAAAAGAAAAGAAATTGCAGCTGTTCTCTAATCACATCCCTCCCATTCAGTTTTGGATCTCAACTAAGCCTGGTGTTTAGAGTGCTACCAGCCCTCAGCAACTGAAGGAACAAATGTTCCTTTTGGAATCAAACCAAATAGAGTTGCTGAAAGTACTCATGAGTCACTCTACTGTTGTTTACCATGCTGGTTGTCATCTCTTCCAAGCAAAGAAGCACTTGTTAAGAATGAAGGTGATAAACATTTTTACCCAGTTGCAGGGCAGGTCTTCCCTGCATATGCTCCATTTAAAAAAAAGTACTTGAATCTTCATTTCAACCAGAAGGCTAATGTTTGTCCTGGATATCACAAATAACCAGATTTGGTAACTTTGAAAGTATCATTTGTGCTATTATGCAGAGAAAATATCAACATTTTGTGGCTACTACAATGAGAACAAAACTGTATAACAAACCATCTTTAGGTGGAGGATGTATGAAGTGTTTCGGGTTGTTTTAAACAAAATTTAGCAAGTTCATTGGCCTTCATGAATTGATTGATGTCTGTCAATATTTCAGACATCAGTTTTTTTAAAAAATGTATCTGGAGATTTTAGGCATTTATCTCTATGATAGACCTTTTATATGTAAACAATACTTTCTGTCTTTGACCTATAGTTTTTCTAGGAATTCTTATTAATTCATAATTAAGATATTCCCCACAAATCATAACAGTCTTCATAAGACAGACTTTTATTAATTATAACCTTTAGGCCTGGTCTAGTGGTTAAGATGCTGGGCTTTTCAGCTGGAAGTTCGGTAGCCCAAGTTTGTGACCCAAGTGCCTCATACTGGGGTGAGCTCCTGTTACTGCCCCAGCTTCTGCCAACCTTGCAGTACAACAGCATGTATAAATCCAAGTAGATAAATACTGTAGGTACCATCTTCAGAGGGAAAGGTAACAGTGCTCCATGTGCCTTGGCATATAGTCATGCTGGTCACATGATCACAGAAGCATCTTTAGACAATGCTGCGTCCCTCAGCTATGAATTGGAGATAATCACTGCCCCAAGAATCAGACACAACTGGACAGGAGTAACCTTTCCTCTTTTTTTAACCTTTTGGGGCTCTGTGGGTATATTTGTGATTCACAAATGGCTAGTATCTAGCTATTCCCATAAGCAATAGAGGCAATGGCAGACTTGCGTCCACATAAAATCTTTTCCTAGCTTATGGCCTCCAGATGTCTAAGGGACACAGCATCTATCTATCTAGGGATTATTGGATTTGCATATTTCAACACATCTGAAACTCGACGGATTGGAAAATTTTATTCTATGTTCTCTTATTATTAAATATGAGAAATATTTATTATTATAATATGAGAAAATATTTATTATTAAATATGATGTCCAACCAAAGGTTGGACATCATATTTAATTATAAGAGAACACAGAATAAAATTTAATAGATACATATAACTAAG